>JAFVLL020006072.1:0-60256 GCA_021397915.2 Tor tambroides | reverse complement strand
TTTTTTTTTATTAAATATACCTGACTATGACCTTGTTAATATGTAACTGCAAACATATTTTGTCCTTTATCTTTGGAAAAAAATATTAAATTACATTTTCATTTTAAATTTAAGGGGCATCGCATGGATAAAGTCATGAACATCTCCTCTCCACAGGTACAAATCATTTCCTTCAAGAAACTGCTGTGCAATACAATACAAGCCTGACCTCTACTGGACATTTCAATTTTTAATTTATTACGGTACTTTAAATGGACACATTCAGTTAGCAATTTCAGTACATGTTTAGGGGGCCCACCTGATTTGGCAAAAAAACAAAACAGAACACAAACCAAAAAAAATTGTCAAAAGTTCCAGTGTATATTTCTGTTTGAGCTCTGGAGAGTGTCAAATGTTTCTATTTACAATATGTTTTTGCAGCATTGAGTAAAATAATACAGCAGAAAAAAAAACAGAAGTTTTTGTTTAATTCTGAGTTCTACATGACACAAACAAAGTGTGGACACAATGTAAATAAGAGATAGTAAAACTGACAGTTCCGGTCCTTGATTCTGATTGGTTAAGCCTCATTTGAAGCCAATGTAAATTATCCTAACATAAATCTTTGACCTTATTACATCAGTATTCCACTGCATCTGTGTTTTGCATGTATCTTGTATTTTGTATTTCATTTTACATGTTTCTGTAGCCACAGAAACATGTAAAATGAAAGAAATAGAATTAAAATGGTGTTTAAAAAAACAAAACAAAAAATATATATATAACAAATTCACACAAGAAATGTATGTGTTATTAAATTACACAATCCACATTAGGTTGCAGATACTCTAAGTGAATTTTGAGCATAAACATTAGGAGCCAGTTGTTCAAAAGTAATCTGATTGGATTCCAGAAATGGGTTGTTCAAAACAAAACAAACAAACAAACAAAAAAGGATTCTGAAATTGGATTACATCACAAAATCTAATCTTGGTTTTGATCTGGATCAAATGGTCTGTTTGTGCTATTCAAAACATAAGTAAGATTTGAATAGCTTTGATCCAAAAAAAATCTGGATTATACTGATCCCAGCAGAAGTGAGGATTTCAGGAACAAAAGTGTAATACAACTTTAAAACTGATCCAAAAATACAGCATTTGTAACATGTAATATATCCCCAAATCTCCAAAGAGTTGTCAATATTAAACATTATTATATTTAATTTAAAGTGTTTTTAGGGGCCCAAGCACCGAAAGTGCCGGAACCCTGTTGTGTTTGTACTGATCTTCTTCTTATTTATTTATTTATTGCTCTAAAAGTGTCTGGTCAGACAAAACTGTAAGTCCTAAAAACCAAATTTGTTAGGATTATCCCACATCTCCCCCACTACCCAGGTGTACATATACATCCCGGTCGGACCACAGGTGGCGCTATAATAAGCTTTTACATTTTTGCTCATATCTCCGCAACCATACAGGTTACAATCAAAATTATTTTTTCCTAAGATTCTCTGAGTCAAGCTGAACAAAAGATATATCTAAAGTTTTTCCACCATTTTGAGCTTTTTTATAAACCTACTTTTTCAAACTCCTCCTTGAGTGTTTGCCAATTTTTGTATGCATCATCTAGAGACCCCGATGACAAAAAGTTATCAAAAGAATTTGGATTAATCAAATAGTTTAGGAGATACAGTTTAATAAATGTATGCCATGGCTACAACATGAATTGGCTTATATCTTCTAAACGGTTTAACTAATTAAAATTCTTTCGATAAATTTCTGTCATTAGTGTCTATAGATGATACATGCAAAATTTTGTGTGAATCAGTCAAGTGGTTTAAGAGGAGATCGAAAAAGATATTTTTGCCAACTCAAAATGGCCAACGGACTACAAGAAGTACTAATGTTGTCCGCTAGAGGGAACCACAGGATAGAATTTAGAAGAACGATAGAATCAGTTTCCATCACTCTGAATAACAAATATTTTTACAGAAGTAAATGTTTACAGAGGTGAAAACCCTGTGTTTCATATCATTAGGTATATTATCGTCTTCCTTTACTTTACATTTAAATTTACCAAATGATGTCTGTGGTTCACATAGACAATATCAGATATCAGATAACTGATAAAGTGTAAGCAGTTTTTTGAGGGTTTCAGCAGTTTCTCAGGGATCAGCTGTTAACATCAACATGAATGACACATGAATACTCATAAATTGAAAACAGTGTCAATGGTTCAGAATAATGACTCTTTCAAAAAAAAAAACATATAGATGAATACACTTTAGTTTACAAAGAAATATACTTAAAAACACTTAAAGATCATTAAATGTTACCTTCATTTTAATATATCAAAATTGTTATTTAAAAAAATGGTCAAGCTGCATATATATATATACACACACACACACACACACAAACACACGGGCGTCGGAAGCAAAATAAATGTGGGTGGGTCCTCCCCCAGAAAAAAAAATTACTGGAGTATATGCCATTTTCTGTTGTCTGGTGCCTTTTAATTAACGGAATAGGCCGCCTTGTTCAGTAGCCCCTCACTGCAGAACACAAGATCCAGGGGGCGTGGTTGGATCCACATCTAGGGGGTGGAGATTGGAAAGTTTAGGGTTGGAGATGGGTGGGTTTAGGGATCAGGGGGTGGAGACGGGTAGGTTTAGGTCAGTGGTTTTCAAACCTGTCCTACAAGCACCCCTGCCCTGCACATTTTGTATGTCTCCCTTATCAGACACACCCAATTCAGGTCTTGCAGTCTCTGGCCAATCAAGCACAGTAACACCATGGTCATTGAACCAGCTTTTGGTACCTTTGGCAGGCATGGAGGCAGGTGCAAATCCTGCTGGAAAATGAAATCAGATCTCCATAAAGCTTGTCAGCAGAAGGAAGCATGAAGTGCTCTAAAATTTCCTGGTAGATGGCTGCGTTGACTGGACTTCAGAAAACACAGTGGGCCAACACCAGCAGATGACATGGCAGCCCAAATCATCACTGACTGTGGAAACTTCACACTAGACTTCAAGCAGCTTGGATTCTGTGCCTCTCCACTCTTCCTCCAGACTCTGGGACTTTGATTTCCAAATGAAATGCAAAATTTACTTTCATCTGAAAAGAGGACTTTAGACCACTGACAAACAGTCCAGTTCTTTTTCTCCACAGTCCACGTAAGACGCTTCTGACGTTGTCTCCGGTTCAGAAATGGCTTGGTAGCGAGCGTGGTGACTCTTGATGCACTGACTCCAGCTTCAGTCCACTCCTTGTGAAGCTCTCACAAGTGTTTGAATCAACTTTGCTTGACAGTATTCTCAAGCTTGCGGTCATCCCTGTTGCTTGTGTATCTTTTCCTACCCAATTTCTTCCTTCCAGTCAACTTTGCATTTAATATGCTTTGATACAGCACTCTGTGAACAGCCACCCCTGTCAGTAATGAACTTCTGTTACTTAACCTCTTTGTGGAGGGTGTCAGTGATTGTCTTCTGTACCATTACCAAGTCAGCAGTCTTCCCCATTATTGTGGTTTCAGAGAACAAGAGATACCTGGAATTTATACTGTAGGGATGGCCAATTAATGAAACTCAAATTTAAATGTTCTAATATTTTGAGATACTGGATTTTTGACTTGCATGAGCTGTAAGCTCTAATCGTCAAACTTAAAACCAAAAAAACTTTTGAAATGTTTTACTTTACATGTAATGAATCTGGAATATATGAAAGCTTCACTTTTTTAAATGTTACAGAAAAAAATGAACCTTTTCTCAATATTCTCATATTTTGAGATGCACCTGTATATACCTTCATATTAAAAAAAAAAAAAGTTTTAAATATCATAACTGATGCAAAACTGTGATATACTGTGCTTGCAAGAAACATTTTTATCTCAACAGGATTTGGGAAAATTGAACTCTTTTAATGACAATTGACCGTTCGCAAAACCCGCCCACCCTTAGTTACTGTTGCCATGACCGACAAACAATGCCGCTCTCACACTACACACGTTCTCACGCAGTGAAAAATACATCGCAGAACAAAACTGACAACACACCGACAGAGAAGACAGAGCAGGTTACTTCTGATATGAAAGAAGGTCTCAGGACCCTCATCTTTTAAATTGTCATTTTTAAAGAAATTAAAACAAATACCGTTTTGTGGCTCTTCAATGTGTCGTGACGGATCACTGTATTGCCTCAGTTCAAACACGTGAACCTATCATCTTTTCATATTTACTTAAAGCACAAAATGAACATAAACATCAGAAAGTGTTTTATTTCAACCGCGGAACACACCATTTTTCAAGTTTAAGTCCACAGAAGTTATCTATTGATCTGATTTGTGGTTAAGGCTACAGCTGCAACTACTGGGCATGCACATTTACATATTTTCCAAGCCGACAATATAACGTGAAACCTATGAAAATGGTTTTAAAAACTACATAGCGCCATAGTTTCATCACTTTAGAGTGTCGCAATGACCAACTTTTTGCAATAAAGGACCTGTCATAGTTTAATGAGTGAGAAGATGACATGAAGCGACGCGAATTTATAGCTGCATTGAAACAGATGAGCGCACATGTGCATATTCAGCTCCCGATCGGGGCGATGTTCACGGGATTTTGTCCTCCGAATGATAAGAGCACACGTTTTAACATAGTATTTTATTATTTAACACTCAGTATTTAACTTTAGCACTGCAAGTCATGCATACAGCGCCGGACATGACAGATTTTCTGGTACACAAAACAAGTATTTAAAGGAATACCTTAGCTTATTACCGTTACCGTGGCAACCAACAACAGCACAACTTAACCCTCCGCACATTTTTTATATTTAGTTATATTGAAAAAATTTCAATTCAGTCGATCTTTTTTACCCCGTTTTAACATGTATTTGTATGGAGACCTGTCGTAGCTGTCGGGCAAGATGGCGGATAGCAGCGCCGGCACATAATCTCTGCGTTCTGATTGGTCAGATCGCCTGTCAATCAAGCTCTTTGCGAACGGTCAATTTTCATGGTGCTGGCACGTCCACAACTGATCTTACTATGGGTATAGTGAGAGGAAGGATATCTGGAGGTGTGGCTACCTTGTGGCACAAAAAGTTGGACTCAGTGATAAAAATCATTAAGGTTGATGTTGACTGGTGTTTTGCTGTACAGATAAGTTGCTCTAGTAAAGAGTTAATTATCCTTAATGTCTATGCACCTTATGAATGTCAACAAAACGAGGACGAATATTTAAATAGACTTGCTTTTATTGGCTCTTTTATTAATGAAAATAATTCTGCAAGTGTTTTTGTGGTTGGGGATTTGAATGCAGATCTTACTGACAATTCTTCTATGTTTGCTAAGCATATGCTGCATTTCTGTGTTGATAATAATTTTAAGTTATCAAGTAAACTGTTGTTACCTAAGGACAGTTATACTTATATAAGTGAAGCCTGGCATACAACTTCATGGCTTGATCATTGTATCAGTACAGCTGAGGCTCATGATACTATAAAGTCTATGACAATTTTATATGGGGAATCTATATCTGATCATGTACCATTCTTAATGCTTATTGATTTTGAAAGTCTGCCCAAGATGAATTATGAGTGTAAGAGGGCTGTTTTGGTAAAATTAGATTGGTCTAAATTTACAGATGAAGATCTTAAAACATATTATGGGAAAACGGACACTCTGTTGAATAAGGTAGTATTACCCAGAGATGCAATCATGTGTACAGATGTGAATTGTAATGATATTTCCCATGGTACAGCCTTTAGTGATATGTATGATGATATTGTGAGATCTGTGCATGAGGCTAGTAGACCATATCTTACTTGCCCTGACAAGAAATATCATAGTAAGCCAGGGTGGAAAAAGTGTGTATCAGCATATCATAAAAAAGCAAAGGAAGCATTTAAGGCATGGGATATAGCTGGTAGGCCCAGACAAGGCCCACTTTTGGACCAGAAAAAGTTAACTAATGCCAAGTATAAATATGCAGTTCGTTATATTTGTAAACATGAACAAGTTATGACAGCTGATTTAATGGCGGAAAATCTACTTTGTAATAATGTGAATGCTTTCTGGAAGGACGTAAGATCAATAAATAGGAGTAATGTGATATTGCCATGTTCTATTGAGGGTGTCTCTGGAGCTGAGAATATAGCAGAGTTGTGGAGACAGCATTATTCTACTCTGTTTAATTGTGTAAAGAGTGAGCCAGGTAAAGTGGAAGTAGTCTCTAGTATGGATACAGGAAGTATTACAACAAATGAGGTTTATCAAGCAATAATTCAGCTTAAGGAATGGAAAACTGGTGGTTTAGATCAAATTATTGCTGAACACCTAAAATTTGCGAGCCCTAGGCTTGTGGTTCTTCTTTCAATTTGTTTCACTGGTTTATGATACATGGGCTGTTGCCAGAGTCTATGTTGTCAGGCACCTTGTTGCCTGTTATGAAAGATGAGGCTGGCAAGGTAGGTAGTTTGGATAACTATAGGCCAATTGCTTTAGCGAGTGTTGTGTCAAAGGTTTTGGAAAGAATCATATTAGATCGATTAGGTGTTTATCTTGATACCACAGACAATCAGTTCGGTTTTAAGGCTCACCATAGTACTGATTTGTGTATATATGCTCTGAAGGAAGTAGTAGAACTGTATAAAAGACAAAATTCCACTGTTATAATCGGCTTTATTGATGCTTCTAAAGCTTTTGATAGAGTTAATCATCAAATGTTGTTCAGTAAACTAAGACAAAGGGGCATACCTAGTATATTAAGAATGTTGACATATTGGTACACTAATCAAAGTATGCAGATAAAGTGGGGCAATTGTGTCTCAGATTAATTTAGAGTAAGTAATGGAGTGTGCCAAGGAGGTTTAATGTCTATATGAATGAATTGTCAGTAGAACTAATTGACTGTAGGACTGGATGTATGCTTGGTAATACCACAGTCAATCACTATATCTATGCTGATGATGTAGTTGTTTTTTTCCCCAAGTAGTGCTGGTTTTCAACAGTTGCTTATATGTTCTGATTATGGGATTAGATATGATGTGCAATACAATACAAAAAAGAGTGTTGCCATGATGTGTAGAACTAAAGATCATAGAGATTTGAATTTCCCAGATTTTTATTTATCAGGGCAAGTTTTAAATGTATGCACTACTGCAAAATATTTAGGTCATATCATTAATAATGAAATGAGTGATGATGATGATATGTATAAGCAATGTCGAAAGTTATATGCTCAAGCAAATATGTTGGTGAGAAAATTTTATGTGTTCAGATCAGGTAAAGATAAACCTTTTTAGAGCATATTGTACTTCTTTTTATGCTGCTCCCTTGTGGGTTAAGTTTAAGAAAGAGAGCCTATGTAAGCTTCAGCTTCAAGTGTGTTTAGACTTTTGATCAGTAGAGTATTTGTTGCTTGCCAGTAATCAGTTTAAAATGCACAACACTAAAACCATGTCTAACAGGGAAATGATCCACCACATCCTCTATGTGTACGACACAGTGAGAGATAAGAGCTATCAAGTTAAAACATTTCTCATTTTACAGATTTAAATTTAACAGCATTAAGCTCTCAGTAGTAAAAGTATAATCAAACAGTTTTTAGTACTTTAAGCAGGATACAACTACACTAGAAATTGTCAGAAGAATTGCTTGCTACGTCTCACCTTGTTAATGTGAGTATTTATCTATCTTCACTGAACTTTAAATCCTGTATGATTTAGTTTAACCTAAGGATTAATCTAACAAAATGGGAAATTACTAAACTGGATTTTTAAATTAAATGAAAGAAATTTACTGTATACATATATACATAATAATAATTCTAGATTCATGTGTCTTAACAAAAAATATATATGAATAATGATAAAAGTATTATTATTAGAATATACTCAAAACATTAGCCATCAGTTATCTTTCAGCAAATTGATATATTAAAAAAATATATCAAATTAAATATGTTTATTTAATATTTTAACTGGGTATAAAAGATTTCCTAAAACAATTACAACTACACAATGTCAACCTGTACCATCTACTACAGAGGAAAAAAAACAGACTGCTCCTACATTCTACATAGTATTCTATTGCTTTAACCCCATTGTTCTTCTTAGCCATTTGGACCAGATAAGCAAGCTTTGATTTTACTTGCATTGTAAGTTTATGGAACATACAGTTAGTCCATATTATCAGTGGAGTTGATAAGTTTTCTGGGGCCCCTGTACAGTATTTAATTGGACCCAAACAGTAGTTCCTGGGTTTAAAAATCATCTCTTCTCTTTTTTTTTTTTTTTTTTAGAATAAGGTTGTTGAAAGTTATTGAGATCACTTCTTGAGCACTTTTTAATGTCAGTGCTCTTTTGATGCAAAATGTATATTAGACAAAGAAATTATGATTTTTTTTACATTTAATTTCACAACTTAATTTTATTGTTCATTCCACATAATATATTTAAAACTTAATTTTAAACTTTACTTAATTAATTTGTGTTAAAACTACATGAATCTTTTTTGTTGATATAACTGGCCAGTGGATCTGTAGTTCTCAGCATTTTTTCAAGGGACTGCGTTAGGAGAATAAATACAGGGATTAACTGTTATTTTATGTGTTTATTGGTGTTTAATGCTCATTTATGTTGGACATTTGAAGGAGTTTCTGTGGATATTCCTTTGGTACTTTTTATAGTGGATAATACATCAATTTCAATCAATTATCAAACTACAAGACCAATTATTCTGCCTAGAAGAATAATTATTCAAATTACAAGATCATTTATTCATCAACCCACTGATTCTGCAAATCAGTAAAAAGTACTCAGAGTAATATAGAGTTTGTTAGATCAAACAGTCTTGGAGTTTGGATTTAAATAAATGCAATATTCTATATAAAAAGCACCAAAAAGAAACCCCCACAAAACCAGGCTTCCGCTATATAGGGAATTATATTATAATTATATTATTATAAGTAATTTGCATGTCATTTCACATGTTTTAAACGATCGTGATGTTTAATATATGCATTTAAATGTTGGATTTAAATGTATGCAATATTCTATACAGAAAGTACCTCAAAAATAATATCTAAAACAAGTCTTGTGCTACGTAATAACGTTGCTTGTCATTTGTCATATTTAGATTTAACAGTCTTGAAGTTTAATAGATTTAAATGGATTTAAATATTCTATGTAAACCCATTGTGCTATGAAGGGAATTAAATAAAATTATTTGCTGTGTGTTTGACATGTTTAGAGCAAACAGTCTTAGAGTTTAATGGATTTAAATTGATGAAATATTCTTATATAAAAAGTACCAATTTTTCCAAAAGCAAGTTCCATATTTTTAGTAATTTGCACCTGGTTTGACACATTTAGGTCAAATGGTTTCATCAGTTTATTTAATTTGAATGGAATAATGTTCTATATAATATGTACCTAAACAATAATCTCAAAAACAGGCCATGATGTTCTGAGTAATTTGCAGTTGGTTTGATATTTTAGGTCAAATGATCTTGAAATTTAATGGATTTAAATGGATACAATATTTTATATAATACATGCCAAATGAATAATTCCAAAAACAGAACTTGTGCTACTGTATTCAGGGAATAGTATTCTGTGTAATTTGAGTAATATTCTGATTAATTTGCAGTCAGGTCATCTTCAGCATATTCAACAGAGATACCCAAGAAAAAAGATAATAAGGAAAATATTTAATTTCAGCCATGTTCATGTAGTGAGAAATAATCTACCAGTAGTCCAGTATTGCTTATTAGACATTTGTTTTTAATAGAGATTATGTACTATATAAACATAAAGCAATCACTGCAAGCTTTGAAAAGAGTCTGCTATCAGAGAACAGATACATACAGTTGTGGCCATAAGTTTACATATGTTTTACATAATCTGCAAAATGTTAATCTTAACAAAATAAGAGGGATCATAAAAAATGGATGTTGTGTTTTTATTTAGTACAGCCCTGATAAAGCCATTTCACATACCAGATAATATACAGTATCTCACAGAAATGAGTACACCCCTCACATTTTTGTAAATATTTTATTATATCTTTTCACGTGACAACACTGAAGAAATGACACTTTGCTACAATGTAAAGTAGTGAGTGAGTGTACAGCTTGTATAACAGTATAAATTTGCTGTCCCCTCAAAATAACTCAACACACAGCCATTAATGTCTAAACCGCTGGCCACAAAAGTGAGTACACCCTTAAGTGTCCAAATTGGGCCCAATTAGCCATTTTCTCTCCTCGCTATCATGTGACTCGTTAGTGTTACAAGGTCTCAGGTGTGAATGGGGAGCAGGTGTGTTAAATTTGGTGTTATCGCTCTCATACTGGTCACTGGACGTTCAACATGGCAACTCACTGAGGATCTGAAAAAAAGAATTGTTGCTCTACATAAAGATGGCATAGGCTATAAGAAGATTGCCAAGACCCTGAAACTGACCCTGAGCTGCAGCACGGTGGCCAAGACCATACAGCGGTTTAACAGGACAGGTTCCACTCAGAACAGGCCTCGCCAAGGTCGACCAAAGCAGTTGAGTGCACGTGCTCAGCGTCATATCCAGAGGTTGTGTTTGGGAAATAGACATATGAGTGCTGCCAGCATTGCTGCTGAGGTTGAAGGGGTTGAAGGGGTGAGGGGTCAGCCTGTCAGTGCTCAGACCATACGCCGCACACTGCATCAAATTGGTCTGCATGGCCGTCGTTCCAGAAGGAAGCCTCTTCTAAAGATGATGCACAAGAAAGCCCGCAAACAGTTTGCTGAAGACAAGCAGACTAAGGACATGGATTACTGGAACCATGTCCTGTGGTCTGATGAGCACAAGGTCTCTAACATCCACCGGCTCCGTGATGTCGTCATAGAGGAGTGGAAGAGGACTCCAGTGGCAACCTGTGAAGCTCTGGTGAACTCCATGCCCAAGAGGGTTAAGGCAGTGCTGGAAAATAATGGTGGCCACACAAATTACTGACACTTTGGGCCCAATTTGGACATTTTCACTTAGGGGTGTACTCACTTTTGTGGCCAGCGGTTTAGACATTAATGGCTGTGTGTTGAGTTATTTTGAGGGGACAGCAAATTTACACTGTTATACAAGCTGTACACTCACTACATTACATTGTAGCAAAGTGTCATTTCTTCAGTGTTGTCACATGAAAAGATATAATAAAATATTTACAAAAATGTGAGGGGTGTACTCACTTCCGTGAGATACTGTATAACAGATAAAATTTTAGATAATTTTGTCTTTTGGACTATAAACATCTGTTATGTGAAAGAAAGAAAAAAAAAACACCTTCATCAGAACAGTCCTAAAAAGCAACATCCAATTTGTATCCCTCTTATTTTATTAAAAATTAACACATTGCAGATTATGCAGAGATGTAAACTTTTGTCGACAGATTGAACATGCTTAATAATCTTATAAATAAATTTTCCTAAATTGATTTGCCTTTGACCTATTTGTAAAATTATGCAGCATTTCTTTTGTTTGTGTTACATTGAATATGCCAAGTTTGCAGGTGCAGAAAAGTGCCCAGATGTTAAAAGTGTTATGTCATCAAGATTACTTGTCAAACAAATAAATGAACTAGATTATGAATAGAGAATGCAGAATAATGGCCTAGGAAAATGATTTCTAATAGTCCTGAAATTAGGTTAAGATAAATGTGAAAGTGTGCCCCTAAAAGCACAAGAACAGCCACTGCCTTTAGGCATTCAAATTGCAGGATTTATTTTTTTATTTTTTTATTTTTTATTTTTTTTACTATTACTATATTTTTTTTTTATATTTACTATTACTATATAATACTATTAACATCATTTTTCTTTTTTCTTTTTTTTTCTTTTTTGTAATTTACATTAAATTACAATTAATTTCAGTCATTAAAGTATAGTATACCTTCAGATGAAAAACAAAACAAAACAAGTTTTAAAGATCATAAACATAAAATTCTGTCAGACATTTGACTAGTAGTGTATTTACTACTTGAAAATAGTTGAAAACTGACAATTTTAACACTTCTAAAACCATGTCTAATACGGAAGTGATGCACCACATCCTGTATGGGTACGACACAGTGATAGATAAGAGCCATCAGTTAAAACATGAGTATTTCTTGATTCTCATCTCATTTTAGAATTTTGAGTTTAAAAGCAGTAAAAATACAATACAGTCAAACATTTTGGTACTTTAATCAGTATATAACACAACTGATACTGCTGAAATTATCAGAAGTGTTGCTTATCTTATACTATACTTATATTTGTGTATATATATGTGCAGCTTTCACAAAACAATTTTATTGATAAATTGGCTTGCACTTAAAGGTGTAGTGGGAGATCTCGGAAAATGCTAACTTTAGCCTGATAGCACTGAAAACGAACGTCCCACCCTCCCTGCAATCGCCGTCCAAAGCCACGCCCCCTGAACACACATACGCTCAGAGAGCAGAATACCAGAGACAACATTAAATTACTACAATAGGCTACATTAACGGTTTCCAATTACAGTCCTCGCGCCCTCCCCGCTCTGCACATTTCATATATATATCTTATCACGTCCGACGTTTGTTCTGTTCGACCGTAAGTCATAAGTGCCCTGCGAAGTGGACATCACCAGATATTCCACCATGATTCCAGTTCAAAGCGAGCGTATATGTTCCATACAAAGGGCATTAAAGTGTGCGAGACGTGAATTTAAATTGTATTTATTTACAGAGGTATATTATGTCACACTCTCTAGTAAGTTTCCTCTGTGTGTCAAGACGCTGCGCAGCGCAAATCCGTGAGTGAATGTTCCAAAGTGAAATAAACTTCAACGGATTTTCCATTGCTCAGGGAGTAGGGTGCAATGAACACTGTGTAGTGAGCATGTCAATCGGAACAGAGTTCATGCACGTAGCTATCTTCTAATGAGCTGGTTATCTGATTCAGGTGTGTTAACTAAACAAGACTAAGCAAAATAATATGCAGAGCAGGGAGCGCGAGGACTGGAATTGGGAACCGCTGGGCTACATCATGTGTCATTCACCGGTCAGAAAACTTTATAGTTAGTAAAAGTACTACAATACCAGAAGGAAGATCGGGTTGTTGATGTTTGTCTGCCATTCTCGCTGTGTCTGCACAGCGTGCGTGAACGCGCTGATGACGTATCGTGTCTGCGCGAACAGGGTGCACAGAGGTACGCAAATACATACGTTGACAGACAGGTAGAAAAGACAATTAAAACGCTCGGACCGAGCGTTTTGATTGGACGAACATTTCTTGGTCCTACACCTTCCACAGAATATATAAATACAGATAAATACATTTAGACCACTTAACTTAATGATTGCTATCAGGATGTGAAGAGACTTTCAACCAGAATAACAAAAAATGTTTCTGAAGACAATCACCTATGACACCTTTAAATGTCTCTCTAGGGCTTTTCTCACCAGCACTGGGTCATTCTGAATCTGCAACCTGGGTAAACAAAATGGTTCTTGTTTCCAGGGCTTGACATTAACTTGTTTGCTCACCAGCCACTGTGGCTAGTGGTTTTTCAAAGTTACTAGCCACGCAGCATTTTCACAGGCCACAATTTTGTTGCTGGGAAACATTTTATATGATTAAAGTTGACTATATGGTATGCTAATATTTACTTGAGCTACATTTACAACCCTAAATTACTGCACTCAAATCAAGACCACATGAAATGCTCCTTTTTATGAAAATATGCAGTCTATTAAGATGTAAAAAGAGTATTACAACATAACATGAATGCGGCTAGACACCTACGAGATCAAAGGCAGATATCACGTGATTTCCTTGTACTTTGTTGCTAATAAATTGAATGTAACTTGAATTCTGTTGCTTTTATGTGAAAAAAGTAAAACAAGCAGTACTGAGATTCTACTTTAGAACACAGAGAACAAATAGCGCTGGATGAAGTGGATTCAATGCTAAACGCAGTAAAAAACACTTTGTATAGAAACATTTACTCTCTCTAGAGAGCAAACACAAATATGCACTGATACTTTGCCATGTCTGTTTTGTCAATAAGTTAGTATTACAGTTTCAAGGGTGCACTTGCTTTCTTTTGAGGGTGCTTAGCACCCTCTTAGGCCCCCGTTAAACCAGGCCTGAAGGGGATTATTATATTTGCGGGTTCTTGGCTTCAAACAGTTCGAAAAACCACTGGTCTGTGAACAGTGTGTTCCATATTTCTCTCACACACAAGACATTTACGTGAAAGCGACTTTATCAATAAAATTGTTTCAGGAAGCCCTAATTAGTAATTTACATTTACACACTCTCTCTTCCGCTGTATCTCTTCAATAACTGTATAGCGTCGCCAACAAAAATTGAAACAAAAGTCTACTTTTATTGAGAGGTAACTTTGAGAAAATTAAGTGAATATAAGGGGCCATTCTCACTGACAGAACTTTAAGTTGATGTTGTTGTTTTTTTAGATGTGAATATCCACTATATCCAGCTGTTTTCCTCTGTGAGCATGACCCTGATGGATTTATTTTACCATTTTGTTGATTTTGTTGGTTTTTAAAATGTGACACTTTTATTTTGCTTAGCTTTGCTCTCACTGATCATTTGGTCTGAAGAGTCAAGTGTTACAGACATTTGCAATAGTTATATACTCAAGAAAATTTGTATTAAATTTGTATTTTAATTTGCATTAAAAATATATTGAACTGAACTTTTAAGTGTTGTTTTCGAAAAAATAAATAAATAAATAAATAAAGTATGTACATTGACCCATCGATTAATATTTTTAAGCAGCAAACAAGCAGTTGTAGATGTGAACCAGTGTATCAACAAGAAGCTAATGTGCCGTCTAAAAATCCAGTTAGTCAGTAAGATATATTTATATTTAGAAATTATTTTTAAATAGTATATTTTTTAAAATGCTTTTGACTAATACATTTTCTTTAAAAAATTGTTTAAAGGCTAAAATGTGAAGTTTATCATTTTATAAAACTTTTTGTTTAAACCTCTATCTGAATCATGTAATTTTACGGTTTAGTATGTTATAGGCATTGCCCTACCCTGCTCATATGGTATGATTTTAAAAATCCTGCAGCAGGTACCCTGTGAATATATGGAAACAAAGAAAAAGAAAAGACAGTTCAATGAAAAGTGGGTGGTATATGATTCAAGTACTGCACCGACGTACAGTGGCGAAATTAATTTGTTCTTTGCCCTTTGTTTAGTTAATTTTTTTCTGCTCTGCTTTACAGTATTTACTGCTGTTGTTAATAAATATTTAGTGTTTCTCTTTTCATTTTAGTTTTTTTTTTCTAGTTTAGTTTTTTATCTTTCAGTGAATCTTACACACCCCTGCACCACATTTGTTATATGCAATAGGCTACTCTTTTTATGTCTTAACTGACTGCATGTTTTCATTTAAAAAAAAAAAAAAAAAAAAAGAATTTTCAACACGATTTTATCAAAGCTAAATATTTGATAATGGCCTGTAGTGATATACACTTTATGTGGTCTTGATTTGGGTGTGTACACTGATGAGTGGTTCCTCTCTCACAAGACTTACAATAATAATAATAATAATAATAATAATAATAATCTCTGTTGTCTTTTAGAATTAAGTAGTTGAAATTTATTGAGGACGTATAGGCTCAGAAACAGTTATTTTGTTGTTTGGAGATTGCTGGTCTCACTACTGTTGTTCTTGTGTCCTCTGGTGGTAGAAACTGGAATGACATTCACAGCAATAGGCTACAGATTTTATGATTTAGATTAAACTACCCGCAGTTCAAATTTGTCTTCTCTAGAGGACATTTGTAAACCTGAATATCTCCCACCTCCTGCATACTTTGTTAATTTTGTTAACTTTGGTAATTCAGTAACTTTTGTTCTCTAAAGAGGATATTTAGGACTTTTAAATTATTAATTGGGTAGGGTTTTAGGAACTTCCTCTTCCTCCTCAAAGAAGGTTTGAATGTTGTCATTCATTAAGGTGGCTGCATCAAATGTACCATTCTGGGCCCATATTCACAAAACATTTTATACCACTAAGAGTTCTCTTAAAGGGCAGTAAAAGTTTTTAAAGTTTTCTGATAGGGGAGGGGAGGGGTCTCTGTCAAAGATTTATACATAGAATAGTGCTGTCAAACGATTAATCGCGTTGTGTGTGTACTGTGTATATTTATTATGTATACGTAAATACAAACACATGCATGTATATAATTAAGAAAAATATGTTGTTTATATATTAAATATATTATATTAAATATATTTATATAAATATATAAATGTATACACATGTAAATATTTTCTAAATATATACTGTATGTGTGTGTATATATATATATATACATACATAATAAATAAACACTGAACACATATATTATGTAAACAAAAACTTTTATTTTGGATGCGATTAATCGTTTGACAGCACTAACATAGAAATATTGTAGAGCGTGATATTATGTTGCCATATCCAAAAAAGAAAGATTTGAAACATATTTTGATTTGTTTAATGTCATTCCAGTTTCTGCCACCAGAGGACACAAGAACAAAATAATGTTAATTGCCACTGCCACATACAAATGAAGATTTTAAAATGCAAGCTAAGTGTCACTAATTAAACAAGTACTGTATATGTTCAGTTAATTGTCAGCCTCTTACATGTATGCTTCTCGTAGCGGATATGCATATAAACAGCGTTTTAATTAACAGAATAGAATAATCATGGCTGATAGTAAGACATGCAAACATAAAAGAAAATCAAACTGGACGCAAGAACAGCTGTTACTTCTTGCCCAACTGGTTAATGAAAAGAATACAATTAAAGGAAAATTTGGAGTTGGGATAACCTCCAAACCCAAAGGTGATACCTTTTTAAAAGCTCATTTTTGTGAAATGTTTCTAAAATGTTTATATTCCAAGGCAGATTGCCGGCAACAGCCATTTTAGGATTGTTGTGAGTTGGTCTTAGTGATTTAGGAGTCCTCTTCACTACTCCTAACGTTACACAGATTTAGCTAGTTTTAGCGCTAAAACGCTTTGTGAAATACTCTTAGAGCAAAAATTTAGGAGTGCTAAATTTAGGACTGACACGCCCATTATTTTTAAGATTTTCTCCTAAATCGGCAAGTTATGAGCTACTTTTAGCTTTAAGATGTTTTGTGAATACGGGCCCTGATTTCCTACCACTAGACAGAGAGCAAAAGAAGATGGAGAACATGAGTGATATTGTGAATTCCATGCACAATGCAAGAAGATAGTCAGCAGCTGCTGAATATCCCAGAACTGTTAGAATATTACTCAAGGTAATTTATTCCCTTAATCATTTAGATCAGATTTTCAAAATCAGAGATTTGCAGACCTCCAGGGGGTTTGTCAGATTGATACGGAAATGCCACCAACAAATTAAATTAAATAATGTATAATTATTGTAATCAAAATGTAATAATAATAATAATATACATTTACATTTAGTCATTTTGCAGACGCTTTTATCCAAAGCGACTTACAGTTGGGGAAATAATAATAATAATAATAATAATAATAATGCAAAACAATAATTAAACAAATCAAAATATGTTTAAAATCTTTCTTTTTTCCCCCCTTCTGTTAATTTCATTCTTAAACTTTTTCTTTAACTGTTTAGCAATAAATCATACTGGAATATTTGCTAAAATTGTTGGATGTGGCATAGCCCTACCTAGAAAATTTTCAGCCACTCCCACAATGTAATGTACATTTCACACCAAAAATGCATTGTTGTGAAATGTGAAAAAGTTTTGTGCAATCGTTATTTACTGTACGGCTTCAAATGTACATTATACTTTCACCCAGCTCTAGATGCCTAAATGTGGAAAATTTTATTAAAGTAAGCTATTATACTCATTAACATAATGATTTTTTGTGAAGTTGCTTTAAAAAACTGTCTGTTGTGGAAAGCGCCATACAAATGAAATTGACTTAACTTGATATTCTGGCATGTTATATGTCTATGAACTACCTATGCTCTAAGAAAAAATCAGAAGCAACACGGATAATGTTCTGGCAGAAAATTACCATTACATTTTTTGTTGAATTTACATTTCCTTCAAACCAAAAACTACGCAGTGCAATACGTAATTCAAAATATGGGTAAAACATATGTAAAAAATCAATACAGAAAACTCATCTATATCAACACGGTACACTGGGCCATATTTTGACAGACTTTTCTTTTACAGACTTTTTCTTGTGTGTCGGCCACAAGAACAATCATTGTTGATTGTTTTTAAAACAGTTGAAATGTCTTGCATATAATTTGGACACTAGATGTCAGTATTACTCTCGCTCTCTTAGTAATTAAGAGCCTAGTCTTATAATTCTTATGAAAAAAAAAATACATAGAACTAAAGTTATGGTAAACATAAGCAAAATCAACCCATTAAAATAAGTTTAGCATTAATGTATGGGTTAGCTTTTTTCATCATAGATCTTAGTCATTTTATTTTTTTGAGAACCACATACATTTTAAATGAGAAGAAAAGATCATAGAAGATATAAAGTGATTCATTTGTGTTGTCCCAATCAGTCTGAATTAGATAGGAGTAGGAATAATTATAAAGAGTTTTTGCTCTTTTAATTAGAAAATACCTAAAACATTGCCATTTTGCTTCATTTATTCATGCTAATATTAAATCAACTCTATAGTTGGGTCAGATAAAAGATAAAATTACTGTTCATACAAATATTAAATAAACTTTATAAGGTAGTTGAGTAAGGTACAATTAAAGTAACAGTCCACAAAGACAAATATGACATATATCTCTGCTGTTTTACAGTAATGTAATGTGTGTAACATGATAAATGTAACAGTAAATGAAAAGGCTTGTGTTTTGTTTTGTTTTTTATTATACATATTGCTGGTCAATACAAACAACATCCTAGGTTAAAGAACATCTAAGCAAGATTAAATGATTGTAATATAATGAAGCAGGCCTTAAATGACACAAAAAATGTAACTTTACATTGATTTTTCCTCATATTGTTTCAAATTACCCAGTTTCAAATAATACTGTGCAAAAACAGTGTTTTGTACTTTGTGCTATACCTCCACAGGTTGCACACACACACACACAAAAAATGTGTTGTAACTGTTTTCTATTATTTATAGCATCCTTTAAACTCTAAATTTTGTCATATATACATTTTCAGAAAAAAAAAGTACAAAAGCTGTCACTGGGGTGGTACCTTTTTTGAAAGGTACAAATATGTACCTTTAATGTACCAATATGCACCCTTCAGGTGTAAATAAGATACAAATGTGTATCGTTTGAAAGGGTATCACCCCAGTGACAGCTTTTATACTTTTTTTCTAAAGTGTAGCAAAAAAACTACTATAAATTATTTTCCAGCTAAGTCTTATCAGTAATGCGTCAGTGAGACCCTGAATCACCTCTTCAACATTGAGCCTCTTGCTACACAATGAGGCTCCATTGTTTCTGTCAACCTGCCTGAGCTTGAAAAACCTAGATGAAGACTGAATACACTTCCCACATGGCACATGTTTCTGCCTAGTTCATAAGTGCTCAGATACTCATGCATGCAGTCTCCACTGTCAGCACTAACAAAAGCAGACTTGTTTTTACTACAAGCTTCTCTACTGGCTGTACAAACAGTACTTTTATAAAATCATAATAGAAGTCAACTACATGGGTAAATCCTTATGCAGTGTACTTCCATTTTACATGTCTTAATTGTGAAACTTAGACAAAAGTATAATACTGAGAAGGATTTTACAGATGGAAATCATTTGTTTGCATTTTTACTATTACATAACTAAAACAATATTCAGGAATGTTTTTTCCTTTCTCTAATGTTTTCTTGTTAATATATTTTTATATTTTATATATGTAATCAATTTATGAGTCTTCCTGTGTGTGCAATATCATTTTCCACCCTGTTAGTCTTTTGAAATATATTCCATTTAAGTAATAAAAGCCAGTTTCATATAATGACATCATCCTCTAGGAAGTGACATCACTTTTCATGGGTAAAAAACAACAGCATTAGTCAGCATTAGATTTGATGACTTAATGTGCAACATTTCACACAAACGTATTCATGTTATAAAGTTAATATGTACTGTAAAAGGTACTGCACACAGCAAATGCATGAGTGTTAATTTCTTGGTGTTACTTGTGATTCAGAGTAGTCAGAGTAACACTCCTTTGTACAAGACATAATGCTGGAGCATGAAATGAGTGTTGGTGTTGTTATTGGCAGTAGTGTTGTTCAGCTTTAATTAACCAAATCTCACAGTAGACAAAATAAAATCAATAAAATATACAAAAATTTGCATAGTTTTAAGAGAAAGAACATTGTGATAATATTTAGGGTAGAGTGGGGGAAAAAGCCCCCATGGGCTAAAACGCCCTCCTTTTTTCCCAAAACAAGATAAAATCAATATACATTTTTATAGCAACTATGGACTACATTGACAAGAGTGATGTAGAAGTTTTCACCATAACGCTTACACTGGTGATGTACTGGAGAGAAAACGGATTTCACAGTAAATGATCTCATTTTCAGCAGTAAGAAAAAAAAGTGTTCTAAAACTTGTTTTGTAGAACATCACAGTTATATATGATACGAGAACAGTAAGGCCTGTAGATAGGGAGTACATGTTTGTACATGCCAGCCCTACTGTATATCTTCAGTTTCTGCCTTGTGACGTCACAACTATTTCCAGTAAGATTTGGTCGAGACTACCTGAACTTAAGGCTGAACGTCAGCTATACTTCCTTGTTTGTTAATAGCGCTGTCAGACCGTCTACGATTGTTTCGCTCCTGAGCAGACTAGTATTAACTCGGGGGAGGGTGTTTAATCTACAGAGGCATTAAGTCACAAGACAACTACATGCCTCTAGCTATAAGGCTCAGTAGGAGATGGGAGGTCCTCTTATGCATTACTAAATAACAAAAGGCCCGGCGCAACGCAAGACCAGTCTTGTCCTATGGCTGTGAAACCAAGGTGCTATCAGACGGTTCGGCATTGCAGCTGCTTTCTCTTCCAAATCTGGGAAGACGAGTCATGATGCATTATGAACACGACACCACAAGCAAACATGATACCAAACGTTGTACAAGCATAAACATTTCATGGAGCCTAAAAGCCCTTGTTAGATAATGATGGGCTTTTAAGGCTGATGGACATGAGAGGTCAATCATTGTGAAGGGGGGAAGACATCATTGGAGCTGGAGTACATGTTGACAAAGTTTATTAGAGTTCACACCCATTAACAAATAAGCAACATCTTGTATATTGCGCTGGTTAAAAGCTCTCATAATAGCATACAATTGCATTCGTAATTATTCACACAGGAAATATTGATTTGAGTGGAAGAGTCATAGTATCGAAGCAGAGCACTTTGAAGTGGATGAGTGGCTTTGATAGTGTAATGCGGAACTGGTTTCTCCATAGCGAGAGAAGTTACCATCCCCCACAGTTTTTTTTACAGAGCCTCGCCCAGCTTTAAAAACTCACCAAACATCTCCAAACATCTTTGTTAAAAGCATAACACAACTCAGAGGATATTCAAAGTTTCCTCTTTAGACAGTTTTTCTGGAAAATCCTAGTTATGCAAAACAAACTGACAATAGTTGAAGTGACTGTACTTGCAAATGCAACTTTTGAAGTGTTTTAAAATATGAATTCTCTTTACACTGAAAGGCAATTTTTATTCCTAACAGAGCACAGCAGTAAATGATATGAAAGCAAACAGCATTTCCACTGGTGGCTGGCAGACAGAGCACAGTGTCTTTTTGAACAAAAACAGTACTGCATAATCATTAACTTAGACTTCCACTGCTGAACTTGTAACCAATGTAAATGATTTCACACTGAATGCTATTTATGGATGTACATGAAACTAGTGCCACAGGCACTCAGTCAAAATAACTCTTCTTCAATTGCAATGATTCAGCTTAAAATACTATGGACTGCACCTGTGAGAATTCTTTTATTTTTCATTAATTTGATACACATTTTATTGAAATTCCATTATGTGCAAAACAACTTCAGTTACCATTTAAACGTGGAATGAAATTAACATTTCAGAATCTCTTAATATCTTCATCTTGTGCTTGAAAGAACACAAGGAAATCTGACATTTTGAAAAAATTACAAAGTCCACACTTATGCATATTTGATTTGATATTTCATTTTTATAATACATTTGTTAATTTCTTTTTTATTTTAAAATCCAACAAATTTATTTTTATTTTCATGTTTAAATACTTTAGGTGAGTGCACTGATTATTTGTAGCAGCAAACATTTTTGTTACTACAATAAGTTTTAACACAGTCAAAACAGTCAAAATAACTACATTTATTTAGACTTAATGTCATGGCCTAAAAACTGAAATCAAGTTGGCAATGAGGCACACATTCAAATCCAAGGCTACTCTTGCAGCAACACTCATTAACCAAACTTAAATCCAAAAAACAAAGTGTGAAGACAAGGCAAAGATGTATTTTCAAGAGAACAAAAAAAAAAAAAAAGATTCCCATGCAAAAAGCTATTTCTCTCTCTTTCTAAAAGACACACCGCTCAGATATACTGTAACGGTATGCAGGCATTGGTCACATTCTACTCAGAGCATATAATGTTTTCTCCTGCAATATTTGTCCTCTGGGCTTATCTACAGCCAGAGATAAGCGGACTCCAAACAAAGGATTAACAAAATATTCATTGTCTTCTTTCCTAGGTGCTCAGATAAATTTCAAGCCTTTCTCCAAATTCACATATGGTGCACTGAGGAAACAAACTGAAACTATAGATTGTATTTTATTTGTTTTAACAAACTTTAATTAGTAGGGCTTAATTTTCACTCGCTACCTAACTAAAATCTGTGTGTGTGTGTGTGCATGTGTGTGTGTGTATGTGTGTATATATATATATATATATATATATATGTACACACACACACACACACACACACACAGAGAGACACAGATTTTAGTTAGGTAGCCAGTGAAAATTAAGAAAAAAAAAAAAAAAAAAATATATATATATATATATATATATATATATATATATATATATATATATATCTCACTACTACAAACAGTGCTTTTTCTTTTAGTCTAGGGTTGTTGATGAGTCTCTACCACAAAGTACTACAAAGACAGATACATTGTCAGATATAGAGAGACACATTAAAGCCAACTACAATGCCAAGCAAGAACTGATAGCAATTAGTTCAACAGCTCCCAGTGACTTCAAGGATGAAGATTACAATGTGTTCTTTTGTAAGGGTTTTTAAAGGTCAGCTGAATAGCATTCATATTTTTGAATTTTGTGAGAAGAACCAAACTCTCACAGTTACAGTTTAGAGTACAGTTTAGTGACCTAGTATTGTATGTCGGGCGAAATTTTTATATATATGTGTGTGTGTGTGTGTGTGTGTGTGTTTGGCCTTGCTGATTTATCTGTAATATATTTTTTTATTATAAACCTTTTCAATAGCTAATGACCTTACCCTGACAAAAACAACAGAAACTGAGATATATTCTCTCCTGACAGATAATTAAATGATAATGGAGGAGCCATTAAATCTTGTTGTTTACAAAAAGAGAAAAAAGCACTAAGACAGAGCAGCTTAAGAAACTTTCGCTGGAAACTAAAATAATTTATCAAGATCTGTTGAAAACAAATGCTTATATTAATGGTATTATGATCACATTGGAAACTCATGATCAAACTCGGCTTATGAAACCCAGGCTATCTTGGGGGCCTGAGGCATCCCAAGCTGAACAGAAAGTAAGCAAGGGGCACTGGCAGACATGCTTTTTTTTCTCACTTGCAATTAGTTACGGATATCCGAGTAATCCGTTAAATTAATAAATATATTAAGGTCAATTTTATAATACAAGGTAAGCACTATAGGCCTTGTTAGGGAGGTTATTGTGACATTGTCGGGGGAAGAGACCTGATGAATCTGTGCAAGTCATAATCATTGCATCAACCTTGAAATAAATCATCAGTGTCACAAGAAATACCGATCAAATGAGTAAACTATGGAAGATGTGCAATATGATTTACTGGAAGCTAAAGCTAAAATTGCTCTGACATGAGTTCACATGACCATATGAATGGGATCCATTGGGAACAGACACTATTTGTATACTGTCTATGAGTAGACTACACTGAGCCAAACACAAACACAAGGTATTTTACTATGTTTATTTCCTACATCTTACTCAGTAAAGTGTTCTGTAATGTGTTTGTGTCAGGGGGATTTTTCACTGTTAAATTCATGAATGAAGTTTTTCATTTCAGCGATGTGAACAGCAATTGCACAAATGGTCTTTTAAAGAGCTGAGTGAGATGTTATCTAGGGTGTTTGAGAAGCAATTGGTCTCGTACAGTTCAGCAGTTTCCATATTTCACATGTAGTTCACTAATCCGGGGATTTTTCGAAGATTTAAATCTTTCTTTTTTTACCTGTGTTATAGACACTCCTATAAGTCATACATACCCATATTTGGACATGGTAATTACCGGATGGGCGAGGTCACCTGGCTGCGTCAGATCCGAAAGCTACCTGCTGAAGACCATTTCCTCAGTTTGCGGCTGTTGAGACGGTGGAAGGCACAGCTGTGTTGTTTTTTTTTTTTTTAAAGACTTCGAGGGATTGAAACGCTGAAGGATTTTACGAGACTTTTAGCGTGTCGAATGGCGTGTGTAAGGATTGGGCGATTGGGAGTTATAGTTTTTCTATTTCAGGTAAGGTTATTTATTTATTTATTTATTTTTTTGATCGTCGAGCAATATACTGAAAATGGACGCGCAGTTTCGGACAATGAAGTCTTCGATTTGTTATTTTTTGTCTTGTTTTATTTTTTGTCAGGTATTGTCGTGTGGATATGCGGAGGAGTCGACATGTACAGCTGGATTTGAGTCGGATTTATTTGTTTTTAAAGTGCACAGAGATCACCTTCACAGGGGGAAAAGACTAGGAAGAGGTAGGCTGTTTTCACAAATCTCATTAAAATGCTAAACCAACAGAACGTAGTTTAAAAGAATATTAAATTATTTAGCCTATAAACAAAGCAACGTACACTACTCAAACAGATTCAAAAACGCTGTAGGCTATGTCTGTGCTAACTTTTACGTTAAATCTGGTCTCACCTTTGATTTTGTCGCTCGTGTTTCGTCAAAAGTCTACCTTGTCGAATGTAGGACGTTTATTTAACTGGACCTGTTAAAATTCATATTTCAGGTCGTAGAACTCTCTCTACTTTAACCCTTTGAAAACTACACGTCCTTTAACTTCGTATAGTTATCAAGTTATTCTCTGTTTTTTGACGTGAGGTCAAAAGTTAAATCAAAGGCTTTGCAGGTGCTGTGAAACTAATTCAGATGATCTCATCCAGTGAGTTTCTGTGGGAGTGGGACTAGGAAATTAGGGTCAGCAAATTCATTTTGTTTCTAACGCTTCTATTTAATGCAGTTGGTTTTGCATGTGGTGTCATGTCTGCTCCCCTCCCTCAGGTACTTTCCTAAAGTGATGCCAGTCAACGACTGTGTGGTTTTGGTTTTGATTTTTATCCCCTCATATCACAACATGACTACATTTAGTCTATTAAAACATTTAGTGATTATCTGGATGTTAAAGGATGTTTTTATTCCTCATCCATTTTATTAAAATGATCTAGAACCATTTTGTATGCAATAGCTTCATGCTGCCATATACTGATTTATCCATTCATATTAACTTTTTGAATTTTAAAATCTTTAACCGAGATTTGGTTTCTTATTACAATTGATCTGTAGGTTATCTTTGTACATCTTGGAGGGAGCATCCTTTCAGTGTCCCACTAATGGTGGCTTATTCTTAAGGGCTGATTGGTTTCACCACTTCCTTTCAGACCACTAATGGATGGCAGCACCGCCATTGCAAAACCTCTGTATAGCAGTATAGTGTTTGTTTAAATGAATTATGCTGTGTAGTTTTGGTAAAAGGACTGACACAGTAAGCATTATTCTGAAGCTGAGAAATGTAGGACATAAAGTAGCTGTGTTCATCCACATATTTTTATGCAAATTTTGGGATATTGCCTAAATAAATCTCAGTGGAAATGCCAACACAAAATATTAAAATATGCATATTAGGGCTGCTCGATTATGACAAAAATCATAATCACGATTATTTTGGTCAATATTGTAATCACGATTATTTAAAACGATTATTAGTGGGCCATATGACCAAAACTTTATATAAAAGATTTATTTAAAGATAGAAAAAAATAGAAATAGAAAAATAGAAAAAAGATACAAATGAAACAAACTGTGCTTTAAGTTTAAGTCTAAAGTATTCAGTTAACAGCCTACTACTAGAGAAAATGAATAACCTAAATAAAAATAAAATAAAACAGCATAGTCTTCACTGTAAGAATTAAACTTCCTTTGTTACTTATTAAAGCTACAAATGTCCTTCAGTAAAGAGTAGTGAGTGATTTTGTCTTTGTCTTTTGTTGTTTGATTAATATTAAGCACACAGTTGCAGCAGGAATTAGGGCTGTCGCGGTGAAGGAATTTCCCTTGCGATAATTTTGAGTGGCTCAATAGCGCCGTATGCGGTATTACCACACACACAAACACACATATATATATATATATATATATATATATATATATATATAAATCTGTGTGTATGGTTACGATGTAACGAGGTCATATTCAGAAACCGAAACTAAATCGCGTTGAAACAGGAAGTGAAGTAAACAGAAGAGAATGACAAAATAACGGTCCACATAACAAAACATAAACCTGACAATAAGATCGTTAGTCTATTGTTAGCCTATATATATATGCTATAGCCTATATATAACAGTTAGTTAGATCCTCGAATCTGACTGACGAAGATACTTTTTCTGTTGATATTTCACCTGCGAGTTCTAGACGGGCTGTCAGTCAGTGCAGTTTCATTGTTGTGCCACAAGGTGGCATCAAGAGACTGTCTTTGAGTGAGTCTTTAAACCGTTCATTCAACTACAAGTTCAAAAACACTGATTCATTCAAAGAGAGATGTAAATGAAACACGCTGTTGAAATCATTTTAACTTGGAGCGCCACTTTTAAAGGCTCAGCTGACCAGCAATGCGTCGACGCTAAGACAGATTTCACTTTCCCTGGACATGACAACCTGTTTTCACAAATATATTTGACTCGGCCTGAAGGACAGACGCAGGTAATCACACGCGATCAGTCGATCTCTCTCTCAATCGCTGTCTGTTTAGGCTTGTTAAGTGCAAATTTACTGAGCCTCTGTACAAATCAGCATGGTACACATTATCATTACTAATATTCAGTACACATGCACGAAGTGTACAACGAGAAGGGGGGAAAAAAAAACACGGAAATATCGCGGTTGCGGCGGTTGTTGCATTCCTCTGTGGTTATGCTCGTCAGTAGCGCGGTATTGCGATATTGCGGTTATCGCGACAGCCCTAGCAGGAATATAGTCCGCTGTCACTTTAAGAGCCGCACGGATCCAATTTACTGTTACACACGTATTTTCATTCTTACGTTCATTTATTACATAAACCCTCCTCAGTTATGTGAATAATCACTAAGCTACACATTTTTGCGCGTATTTGACCGTTTAGGCGCTAAAAGATGACTTTACATATCCGTGTTGTGTTCCGTCTCTGAGCGCATACACAGTAATCCTCCTGAGGAAGCGCAAGTTCTCTTTCACGCTTTTAAAAACATGAATAAATCTAATCAAATTAAATAAATCAAGCATGTCTCGTTTTGCAAAAGTCTCGTTACATGATTTTACTGATTAGCACGCGAAATTGGGCTTTTATGGAGGAACGAAAGCGCACCGCTGGAAAGGGGGCGGAATGGGGCGCAATAATCGTTTTATCTCGATTACTGTGTTTTCATAATCGTTGGAGGCCTAAATCGAAATCGAAACTGAATTTCGATTAATTGCACAGCCCTAATGCATATACATTGAGGTGGATTTTTTTATTTTTTTTATCCGATAAGTCATGCTAATAAACAAAGTTGGAAACACATTTACCAATTAAGTTTCTTAATGTGCAACAAACTCACTGACTTTGCCTAACTGCACTAAACAGCTCACTAATCTTATTGCCTACCTACTCAAATGGTATATTAATAATTTTCGGAAGCCAAAGTCGGTCATCAAATTGATTTGGTATAATCACCTCCCATAACTGTCTTGCACGACTGCATTCACAAACATAAGGATGGATAAAAACACAGCTAGTCACATTCAAAATCCCTTTCATCAAATCTGAGATATGTTCTTTCAAACAAATACAGGGCGGCACCTTTATCATTATAAATTGACCATTATTACATTGAATCACTTTATTATTGTGGGTGGAAAAACAAACGTAGCTTTGTCTTATGCTTAAAGCAACATCTGTTAGTTTATTGGTTTGAAACTTTTGATGGATTGAAAATGTTGTGTAGAAGTGTGGCTGTACCACTGTGTAAGTGTCATAAATTGACTATTTTCTTTAACTTTCAGTAACTTTCAATAACTGCGATGGAAGAACAAGAACGCTCTTGCAGTCCATTGACAAGCGGTTTGATGTAAACACGGATGGGACTGTAACGCTGAAGAGACAAGTGACTCTTCATGAAGGCCACAATGTGTTTTCTGTGCACGCTTGGGACTCCAATGGCAAGAAGCACACTGTATCTATCAAAGTTGAGCGTATCCACCATCATAAGGAACATCACATGGATCAGGTCATGAACATCTCCTCTCCAGAGGTACAAACACATTTCCTGCAAGAAACTGCTGTGCAATACAAGCCCGACCTCTACTGGACACTTTAGTTTTAGTGTGGTACTTTAAATGGACACATTTAATTATTCATTTCTGTACATGTTTACAATTAATTATTGAAGACGTGTTAAATTCATTGAGTTTTCCATCCATACTGATGAATGTGATTTGTCGAAGCCCGTTGGTCTCATAAACATCAAATGAGTCTGCAGATGTTTCATATATGCAGTGCTAAAACCTAATGCCTAAGATTTACTAAACTTTAACACTGTTCTGTATTCTGCTCCATTTATTATACATTGTGGAATAATGTACATCCAGCTAGGAAACAAAGGGTTCTCAAATTAAACTAAATTGGTTAATTATCTGGTGGTCCAAAAACTTTGCTCCCTATATATTTATACAGTTTTTACCAGAACAGTTATAGTAGTCAGTAGCTGTAGTAAACATTTTGATATTCAAAAGTTTCAGGTTGCCATGGTCACGCAAGGATATCAGCAAATGCCAAAATGTTATTTTTCATGTACTACAAAATGTGTGCTGTCTTTAATTGTAAACAAAAATTGTTTATGTTCCGTGTCTTTTACTAACATATTTGATTAATTTTTTTAGATGGAATTGCCCTCTGACCAGGTTCTGACTTTTCCGAAGTCTTCAACGGGTCTAAAAAGAGCAAAGAGAGGTTGGGTTATTCCTCCGTTCCATGTGCCGGAGAACAGCAGAGGTCCTTTCCCAATGAAGCTGGTCCAGGTGAGTAAAAATCATGAAAGGACTGATCAAAATTAGATGGATGAGAGAGGTTTGTCTGTCATTGACTTTACTCTCTTACTGTATTTAGATAAAGTCAGACTTTGCCCTGGAAACTCAGATGGAATACAAAATCACAGGTGAAGGGGCAGATCTTGACCCAAAGGGGATTTTCACTGTTGAAAGATTATCAGGGAATCTCTTTGTGACTCAGCCGCTCGACAGAGAAAAAAAACCTACATACAGAGTAAGTTGATTTTTCGTCTCTTAAATGTTTAAAATCAACATCTAGTTCTTATTGTATTTCAGCATTGAACTGTCTGATCATTCTTAATTTTTGAAAACTGTCCTCTTTTAATCAGAAGAAATGGCTTGACAATTTTCTTTTTCATGCATCAACATGAGTCCTTGCATTTTAAATTTGTATATCTGCTAAAGGTTAAGTCAGTTTTCTTTAGGACTACACCTGAGTATCAGTGTCTCAAAGCTTATAGACATGGACTAAAAGACTTTACCTCTTAACATGCCCAAATTTCTTCTCATTTCTTTAGCTAATAGCTCATGCTACAGGACGTGACGTGAATGTAGTAGAAAAACCAATGGAAATTCTCATCAATGTGATCGACCAAAATGATAATAAGCCTGTGTTTACTCAAAATCCTTTTAATGGACATGTTCCTGAAGCTGCTGGAAAAGGTAGGTGTATGGTGCAGTTTCTCATTAAAATGGCTTTTAGCTGTTTTTTCCCCTTCAAATGTCTCTGCAGCTTTTACCACCTAATTAGTCTTTATTTTCTCATCAAAGATTATGAGTTTATGACAGTCACAGCCACTGATGCAGATGACCCAGAAACGCACAACGGTATAGTCAATTACTCAATTGTCAGCCAAGAGCCAGCATTTCCAAAACCGAACATGTTTGATATCAACATTTTATCTGGAACCATTCGTGTGCGAGAAACGGGCTTGGACAGAGAGGTAAGAAGTGACATTTGATGAATCTCAAAGTTGTAATAAAATGACTTCATGTAAACAAACTCATCAGCTATGTTTCTTTTCAGCAATGGCCCAGATATACTTTGCTAGTTGTGGCTGCTGACATGGAAGGAAACGGTTTGTCAACCACTGGCACGGCTGTTATTACAATTACTGACAGCAATGATAACCCACCTCAGTTTGAGCAAACTTTGGTAATGTATATTTATGTATGTAGAATTGTTTTATTATACCACTTATAGGTGTTTGAACTCATTAATACTTACGTATGGTGTGTATATATATATATCTTTGTTTTAGCACATCGTATCTGTCCCAGAGAATAAAGTAGGGCATGTAGTGGCCAAACTTGCAGTCACTGATGGAGATGAAGTTGGATCACTGGCCTGGTCAACCAAGTATCGGATTATTAGTGGTGACAAGGGTGGATTTTTCAGTGTCAGTACTGGACCCAGCCAGCTGGAGGGCATCATCACCACTGTAAAGGTACTGTGTGTTGCTCCTATGTTTGCAATAATTGGACAATTGGTTGTGATGACATACCTTCGTAAAAGACACTTTCTTTTCCATTTAGCCCCTGGACTTTGAGAAGACCAAGCAGTATGTTCTGTCTGTGATTGTTGAGAATGATGATCCATTTGTTGGTTCTTTGCCCACTTCCACTGCCACGGTCACAGTGAATGTAGAAGACGTAAATGAACCTCCTGAGTTTAATCCAAAAGAGAAGATTATTTTCAAACCTGAAGATACACCAGTTGCTACCGAATTGGTTACTTACACAGCCACTGATCCAGACATTGGAAAATCACAGAAGATAACGTAAGATATGAAATGTTTTATTTCCTTTCGTGACTGATTTCTCTAGAGGTTTTCATGTTTTATACTATAGTGAACAAAAAAAGACTAGCCTCACTTCACTAGTATAATTCTTTAGAACCACCTTCCCTCTGTTAAAACTCTTCTACCCAGCCATCAAACCACAGCATATACTTTAAACTTCACATTTTTTTAAATCTCCATGCATGTCTGGTCAAACCAAAGGTTAGTTCACCCAAAAATGAAAATTCTGTCATTACTCACTAGGCATGCTCATATTGACTGTTTAACCGTTAACTGACAGTAAGAATTTTAACCGCTTAATACTATCAGTTAAAGTTTAAAAGGTTTTTTTCTACAAGTTGTTGTTTTTGTTTTTTTTGTTGTTGTTGTTGTTTTTTTTTTTACGTTTGCTGCATGATGAAACAAAAAAATAATGCTTTACATAAGTTATTTGTTTACTCTCGGGCGCGTCGACGCGTGCAGCGTGCCTCGGCTATACAGACATATTTTGCAGAGCAAGCACCCGCTTCACTGATGTAGTATACACAACACCGTGACAAGTGGCAATAATGGATAAATGGTTATCAGAGAGGGAATCCGTTAGTGAATGGATTATAGCCTAGAAAGTGTGCAATGTCCGTGGCGCTCCCCTTGCATTGGGAGCGCTCCCTTATTTATTTCTTGTTTACATTGTCTACATTTTCTTTGTTTTAATGAGTTCGCAAACGTGTAGAGCTGAACTGAACAGAACACTACCAGCATTTTGGGTGGTGAGTGGATTGTAACTCAACTGCCTCCGATTGGCCACTGCATTCATGAAATCAATGTCTGTGGTTGGCTATATTGCTCAACGCTGCAAAAACACGCTGTGAATAGAAACATATGACCAGTGGATGGATGGATGAAAAATCCAAATTTTTTGTGATGGTGTTTTTTCCGCGGGTCTAGCAGTTAACAGGCAGCTCTCCAGTCTATTCGTACAGCATGTTGACATGTGACTAGACAGGATGTACACTGAGGTAGGCCTGCTGTATATTTTCATGTCTGACGGGAAGAACAAGACCGGTATCATTCTTCAGAGTGCATAGAAGCATTCAGTGTGTTTTAGTTTTGCCATCTTAATTAGATAATTTAATTTATATATATTTAGTGTAGGCCTATGTATTCTTTTTTTTTTTTTAATTTATATTTTATATTTTATTCTGATTTTCTCTGTTCTCAGAAGCGCTGCTGGTGAGTGATAATTTGAGGATGTGTGAATCCAGTTTTTGTTGTTGCTCTGCATGCTGCTGTTTGCGAGTTCAAATAAAATATTTGTATTTATGTATCACAGATACTTGTCCATTCTATTTTCATTTAATAGGCTACTAATTTGTTCTAATTTTATCAGTTAACGGTTAATGTTTGGTTAACGAGCAGCGGTTGTCAGTCAGGAAAATTAACCGAAATGAGCATCCTTATTATTCACCCTCATGTCATTCCAAACTCATAAGTCCTTAGTTTATCTTCAGAACACAAATTAAGGTATTTTTGATGAAATCCGAGAGCTTTCACATGGACTGTTTTAACGATGTCCTTACTACTTTTCTGGGCCTTGAACGTGGTAGTTCTGTTGCTGACTATGCAGGGTCAGAAAGCTCTCCAATTTCATCAAATATCTTAATTTTTATTCCGAAGATGAACAAAGGTCTTACGGGTTTGGAACGATATGAGGGTGGGTAATTAATGACAGAATTTTTGTTTTTGGGTGAACTATCCCTTTAAGTTATTCTTGATGAACATTTCTATGTTTTTGTCCCTTCCAGGTATAAAATGGACGATGATCCTGCTGGCTGGCTAAGTGTGTCTCCAGATACTGGAATGATTAAAGTCAGAACACTTATGGATAGAGAATCTGCTCATGTCAGAGATGGAAAATACAAAGCTATCATTTTGGCCGTGGACAATGACGGTAATTTGTGTTTCTAAGTAGAAGGAATTCTTGCAGCATAGTCTTTTTCTAATATGTTTGTGCTTGTGTGCAGCAACATCTCCAGCAACCGGCACAGGAACCCTGATAATTGAATTGGAGAATGTAAATGACAACGCTCCTGTTATTATTGAAAGGAAAATAGAAGTTTGCAATCGTGGATCAGCCCCAGTTCTTCTCTCTATAACGGACAAAGATGGACCTCCTTTTGGTGCACCCTTTAATGTTGAGACCCAAGGAGAAACCAGTAAAAACTGGTCCACCTCAATGAATGAAACATGTGAGTAATTACTAATGTTTTAAGAAATTCAACTCATTCTTTCACATTAAAATGGCAGGCTGGTTGGTAGTGGCTACACATGTCTAACTATTATAATGTGCCCATTTTAGCAACTGGTGTTTTTCTGCATCTCAAGTCTCCATTGGAGCAAGGGGACTACAATGTAGTCCTGAGAGTGTATGATCAACTTAAGCTGCATCAGGACAGCACCATTCAAGCAACTGTGTGTGACTGCATAGGAGATGAATTTCGGTGTACTGACAAATATGTAGCAGCGATGTCAATGTCTGGAGTGCTTGGGATCCTGGGAGGAATCTTGGCTCTGCTGTGTATGTAGTTTCTTATGCATTTTTATGTGTCCTAACTCCTGGCAATCAAATCAAATGAGGTTAAAGAAGTTAATTGTAGCTGGTTTACTTGATTGTCAGTCAATGCAGTGGGCATACAGTAACTGTATGCTCTGTGTACTGATCATCATAGCAAACGTAGTTGGTCTTCAAGGTGTTGTGTGCATATGAACGGTTAAACTATACTGCAGAAATGGACTTTTCAGTCTCTGTTAATTCCTTATTACTGCTAAATTTTGTTGAAGTTTGCTATTGTAAGTTATGTTTTGTTCCTTGTACCACAGTGCTCGTTCTTCTTCTGCTTTTGTTCCTGAGAAGGAAAAGCGGTACCAAAAAAGAACCCCTCCTTCCTAAAGATGATGTAAGAGACAACATCTACTATTATGATGAGGAAGGCGGTGGAGAAGACGATCAGGTTGGTTTTAATTTGAGGTTTATCAGGGTTTTTTTTTTTTAAGCGGTTTAAGTTTTTAATGGCTGAATTCATAGTGTTTGGTTAAATTTGAAACAAAATATTGTCAGTCAAGCATCCTCTTATTCGATGTTACTTGATTCTTCTTGAGTCTTTTTGCTTAACATCTTTTAGCTGCACTAGCATTTTGGAAGCTTTGTGAAATATTTGTTAGAGAGTTCCATAGTCTGTAACAAGGCATAGACATCTTATGAATATGCCTCATGGTTTGGGTTCCATGTAAACTTAACATTCAGATACCATTGGTCCCAACCTGTGTGCAGTTACATTTTAGGTAGCTTGCAATGACTTGTTGATAGCTTGATGTTTGGAAAAAATGTGGTTTGAGACTATGTACTGATCCTGTGCATGCTGTGTAGAAGTTGGTTTCGTCTTTGCAGTTCTTTCATATCAAACACCCCTTCTGCACAGGATTTTGATTTGAGTGTGCTGCATCGTGGCTTGGACAACAGACCTGAAGTGTTCAGAAATGATGTGGCACCCACTTTCCTTCCAGCACCTCAGTATAGACCCCGACCAGCCAACCCTGAGGAGATTGGGACATTCATTGATGATGTAAGTGATATGGTACTGTCTTAAAGTCTGTTTTTTGATTATCTTTTTATAACAAGGAGTAAGTATGGCAATAACACAACTCTTTGTACCACAGAATCTGAAGGCTGCGGATAACGACCCCACAGCACCCCCATATGACTCCCTCCTGGTGTTCGACTATGAAGGAGGAGGCTCAGATGCAGGTTCACTCAGCTCTGTTAACTCTTCCAGCTCAGGAAATGACCAAGACTATGACTTCCTCAATGAGTGGGGCCCACGCTTTAAGAAGCTGGCAGACATGTTTGGAGGAGGAGAGGATTAAGACTTTTTTTTTCTTTCCTTCTCCCTCTGCGCAAGAGGCACATTGATGGTTTATAAGTGCAAAAATATGAGAATTTTATACCTCACTTCATGGTCTGGTGATTTGCATACTGTGTTTAAAGTTGGAACTGGAATAATAGCACTGTTCAGGCATCAGCATAAACAAAAAGATTCCCCCCCCCCCACATCACCTCTTTAAATGAAGCTCCCAAATGAAAAGACTTTCAATATTTGCTCTGATTGCTCAGTGGGTAAGAAGCTGTAATACAGCATAAGATGTTTGTCCAAAGCGGTTCAACTGTATATTTTATGTAATGCTTTTTGCAACGTTTTGTTAACTTTGGCATTAAAGATTGATCTAAAGCATGAATGATACTGTAAATTTACCATTTTTGAAAAGCACTGATTTTTCAAAAACTATGATATTTGCCGGTGTCTTATTTCTGTCCTTTTTCCCCCCCTCTCAGCTGCAAGGATGTAATTGACTTTTTTAAATGTTTTTCTTTTATATAGTTATGTTTAGGCATTGTTTTACACTGCATATTTTATTAAACAAATTACTTTTACTCTTTTGTTCAGGTGTTCAGTCTACAGCACATCTCATACTATACTGAAACAAGGGATAATCTTAGTTTTAACACTTTATTTTTACAGTGACCTTGTTAAACATCTTACGTGTACTTTAACAAAAGCAGTAAATTATGCAGAAGAAGCAACTAATCTTAATAGTGAGTGCATGTGGTAAAATTACAATTACTCAGTAATTATCCTGCAAAAAGGATACCAGATTAGATGTAACTAAAATATTTATCGACCAAGAAAAAAACAGCAGTCTTCCAATTTTAGTAGTGGTTGATTAGAGTGTGAGAAGCATGTTTTATATACTGGAATGGAGGTATCTGATTTTGGGCATAGTGCTGTAGAGCTAGTTGTAACATCCTCTTCAAAGATTACTAGGCATTGTGACTTCATTTCATTGAATTGTCTCATTATACCTGTATGCAGTTGTCAGAATTATTGCCCCCTTGGTAAACATATGCAAAGAAGGCTATGGAAATTAATCTGTATTGTTTATCCTTTTGATTTTGCATTGGGGAAAAAAAAAAATCACAAAAATACACCTTTCAATTGAAGTAAAACAATATATTTTATAATATTATTAGCACACCAGTGACTAGGAACATCGAATTGTCCAGCCATGGCTTCCATTTTCACAGGACTACAAATATGTGGTAATAAAAAGCCAAATTCCCTTAAACATCCATCACAATAAGCAAAACCAAAGACCATATTTCTGATGTGCAGCAAAACGTTGAGATTCACAGAATAGAAAGGGTAAGAAAATAGCTAAAGCTATAGCCAAAGAAACTTATTTCAACCATCAGGGCAATAATTAATTGTTATGAATCTGCCTGGAAGAGAAAATGTCTATATTGTCTTAATGCAAAATAATGATTTCATATTGAGATTTCCTCCTGACCCCCCATTTTCAAGTGTAAAGGAATGTACTGAACTATTCCCATATATAGTCCTCCCCACCCCCTCTAGTGCCCTCAGCTGAGTAGTGCAATTTATAAACTGCTGTGTCATTGTGGTCTGTGTGAAACTATGATGCCTTGACCACCAGCTTGGTCAAGACTGTAAACACGAAAATTCTATATTTTAATGTTTGTCAGCAGTCTTCCCCATTATTGTGGTTTCAAAGAACAAGAGATACCCGGAATTTATACTGTAGGGATGGCCATTTAATGTAACTCAAATTTAAATATTCTTATATTTTGAGATACTGGATTTTTGACTTTCATGCGCTGTAAGCTCTAATCATCAAAATTAAAATAAAAAAACTTTTGAGATGTTTTACTTTACATGTAATGAATCTAAAATATATGAAAGTTTCAGTTTTTGAAATATGTTTTTTGAGATGCACCTGTATGTATGTATGTATGTATATATATATATGTATATATATATATATATATATATATATATATATATACCATATTAAAGATTGTTCTTTTGCGCTGGCGTCCATACAATCTCTTTCTTCCGAGGAACAACAAAAGGGCATCGAAGGGCATCTTCTTGCATCGAAGAAAATCGTTTTGGTTTGGAACAACATGAAGATGAGAAAATGAGGACAGTATTTAAATATCTGGTAAATAATTATCCCTTTAACAAGCACTCTAAAGCCTAAAAAAATAGAAACATTTATCAACAGAAATAAAATAGAAACAGAGAAAAAATATCACACTTGATGCACATGTGAGAACACTCTGGGCACACTAGATGGCGATGTCGAATACAGGTGTAGATTTTACCGTTTAATCAAATGCCTAAAATCTCTTCAGAGCATTAATTTGTAAAAGCATTTCATTTTGCTTCCAAAGTAAGATATATTAGCAACCTAGCTGACAATTTTTGGTTCCTAAATAGTTCTTCATGAGAACTTTAGTTTATGGTTCTTTCAAATAAATAAAGCTATAATAAGCTGGTAGCGCAGTATTTCAGTATATTTCAATCATGGTATCCAGTTAAGACACTCAAAGCATTTGTAAACTTCACTCCTCACCTCAGACATAATGTCAGCAGGATGTCAGAACACAGATTCAACACTTGCAAAGCCCTTGATCTGCTAAACTCTGGGACAGTGGTGTGGTTGTGCATTAATATGTCAATGGCATTTATCAACATTCTATTATTACAATACATATTACAATAATACCTCTCTTATATTTCTATTGAATTGAGATGTTGAAAAAGTCATGATGACTCTTCCAGTAAGTGAATATATTTGCAGCTGCTGTGGGAATTTTAAGAGAGTAGCTAAGTTAGCACTGACTAATCAACAGAGAGCTGATTGAGAAATGCAAGACTGCAACACAGTATATTACAAATTAGGAATAAGCTACAGCGTGAAATCACTGTCGTACATGAGCACCACCCTTCTGAAGTTGTGTCTGTTTACATAACAAAATACAATGAATGAATGGACAGATAGATAACCCACACAAAAATGTATATTTGTTTCCAGTTTTATTTGCAATTTTGAACAGAATTAAATATTTGCTATACATTGTGTTAGCACTTTAAATTAAAATGTTTGAATTAAAATGGGGATCAGTTGTGGTAGGAAGTGGTGATAGAGGAGGGCATAGTAATCATTTTGAACAAATGAAAACATATAAATAAATAAATAAATAAACCATGCACAACATTCAAAACGCTCTTGTTTTCATATGACAACCCACTTTTAAAACCCATTCAGAAGTGGAGTAGGTTGTGCTTGGCATTAATTAAAAGGTTCAGGGATGTTGCATTTGTTCATTTGTAGCAAATATGGTAAGGTTATAAAAGTCTGAGACAAACAGCACAGAAAAAGTAGAACTATAGATGTTAAAATAAATCTTGTCTCTCCTATGCAACAGAAAGAATATTAATGAAGTCCAAGTTAAACATTTTTACATTTAGATTAAGATTTTAGACATTTCAGTGGGGCATTTCTGTTGTTGGGATAGAACAAGACAATGAAGTGAAATAAACAACAAATGAGAAAAAAACATAAGATAAAAATTCTACTTATTTAAATTAGCCTGAGAAAAGGAACAAGTCACCTTTGCATCCTGATTCAATCATGTACTAACATGTATGAATTAATACGATGTATTTGTTTTTCGTTCGTTTGTTTAGGATAATTACTTAAGTAATAAATGATTCACCATATTTTAAGCACTGAACCCAAATATTTAACAATACTACATGTAGGCTACTGTAGCTTAAATGCCTAAAATGATACAAAAGCTAGGCCTATTACTTGTCTTTTTCTCAATGAGTTTTCTAATATAAAGTGTGCGTGAAAAGAAAAAAAAGATACTCACTGGGGAAACAACGTGTTTCATCAAAACAAAGTTCTGCTGTTTTAATCGCACCTGTTTGCTGCGGTATGTCGCACAAACATGGTTCCGCCCTCTTACACTTGTCCTTTCATTCTGATTGGTTGAGCAAGATGTCTATGATCATTTCTGTCTAGCCTGCACCTGACTCTCTCTTCTCTACTCGAGAATGTGGCGCAAAGACAACCTCCAAGCATCAGCTATTTATTCAACACACCATCTCCCACTTAAAACTCTTGCTCGTGCAGACCTACTAGCGCTAGTCAGATTGCAGAACTAATTTCCTTTAAAAGACCCATACGATGCCAAGGTCTTTCTTGGTGAAGAAACACCTCACTAACAAGAAGCCTGACTATGGTGTGTTGGATTCAAAAAAGCACGGTAAGTTATTTTCAGACCTCCGAATCAAACTAAATATTACGTTTCTCGTTTGTCTAGCTCGTTACGCGAAAGCTGTTTGTTCCGTAGCCTAATAGAACTACATGCCACAAATGTCTATTTGATTGATAGTTTGATTACTATTATTTTATTATATCATACTGGATTTTGTTTCTATATTTGCAGCGTAGCTATTAAGAACATCTTGAAATTTAATATAAATACTTTTAATAATAATTTAATAAATGCTGTTTAGAGCTTGTGAATGACTGAAGGGGAAGATTAAATGATTTGTTTGTTTTGCATTATAAAGTAATAACATTCTGACTTTACAAATTAGTAGGTACATATCTGGAAACTGAACAGTTTTTACAAAAATAGTTAACATGGGCATGCTTATAAATGGTGCAGAAACCTTACGTTTTATTAATGTCTTAATATTAATATTTGCCTGATTGAGACTTTTTTAAAAAGTACAAATTTTACATGTAGTCTTTCTTTTTAATATGACAAACGGCGTTCATGATCATTATACACAAATAAAAAAAAATGTTTGAGATATACAGTAGTATGACCTGTTACTGCTTGAAATGTTTCAACTTCTTCATGATAGACCTGTATGATCAGCTACAGATGGAATATACAGAGTAGATAATGAGAAACGTATGAAGACAGCGAATAGATATCACAAACGCACCTGGAGTTTAGCAGGTGCACAATCTCTCACAAAAGAGGGACTCTTTTGTGTTAGCCCTTATTTTGGGGTTTGAAGAGTCCTATTAGAAAAGCTGAAGAGGGATATAGTGTTCCTTAAGGATGCTTTTACCCTGCAGTGCCTTAAAATCTATGGTTTTGTTTTCCACTATTGGCCCACTCATAACATCTATACCAAAGTATAGACAAAAATTGAAAATAAGAACCAGTGGACTAGACCTAAGTAATTATGAGAGAAAGTTCTTGTTTCTCTCTTTCTCTTGGTGTTTTGCCAGAAGACAGTAGTGTGTTAGGAAACCCTCTGCCAGATAATTGGCTCAACTAAATACAACTTTTGTTTTACAAAGTCTCCCAGTTTTTTTCTCTCTCTCTTTGCTAATGTTTATTGGTCAATAAAATGTGCCTATAGGAATATATATATATATATATATATATATATTATTACCAATTTGTAAACTTGCTCCTTTATATAATCCATTTATGGTCTGATTTGCCCGGAAAAGCAAACATTGTGGCTCTATGGTGCTATGAGAACATAGTTCTGTTCGTTTGATTCGCCAGACAAACAGAATACAGTACACAATATAATTATGTTCTCATCTCAAACAATAATTGCATTAAGTTGATTTTCATTTTTATTATTTTTGTATTTTCAATAAAGCAGCTTTGCCGTTTTTCAGTACACCATTAGCTCAGTCAATAATGTGAGTTTGGACAGGACTAATTGTTTAATTTTTATTTATGATTTTTCATATAGAAATGAAGAAGCATAATTTTATATATATCAATTAATTGTGTTAAATGAGGAGGTATCAATCTTATGTAAAATGGCAGTAAGCTATGTTCCGTGAGTGTGAATAACTAGAAGAATAACATTGTGCAGTTAACAGCAAAACTGTTTGCATTAAAAACCAATGTAGATGACTGCAGTAATAAAATAACAAATACCAATTTGCAATATGAAGCAGCACATGAACAGCTAAAATAACTGGAAGCAGGTTAGACCAGAAGTCTTGCACATTCAAGTAACAAATGGCTCCACACACTCTTACATTAACAATAAGGTGGATAACAGGAACAAAATGTGAAACAATTATGTTTTGTAATACTTTAAAGGCACTGTCTGCATTTAAATCCGGGATTATCCATCTGATTCTCAACAGTCAGCATGAAATAATCTTTGGAAATTATGAATAATTTAGTTATTTATTTAAATGTTGCTATCCATGAATTCACTTTATAAGAATGTCACACTGTTTGACTTGATATTGTGCGTTACATATCTCCACAGAGGTGATTCATATTGAATCTTCAAGCTCCAAACTCAAAATACTGCATCCCCATGAGACTTTGTTTCCTGCACCATTTCTTGGGAACTCAGCGTTGAGCCCTACTCTGCGGATGAACCCCATCAGTTCAGGGATCTGTGTGCCTCCACAGCACCCAAGCCTGCCCATGGACGGCACATTTCTGGGTATCACTTACCCCCTACCTGTAACTTCCAGTCCCCTTCGAGACATGCAGCCTGCGCTCCCAATGCTGGAATGTACAAACCCATGGTCATTTCAGCTTTCCCAGAGAGACCTACAAGACAATGTCCCTGTGTTGCCTTTAGGACTGAGCACCACTGGCAACAGTCAGAAGTGCAGTGATGAATGCTTTGACTGCCAGAAAGCTTTCTTGACCTTATCTAGTCTGGCCAACCAGAGGCAAATCCACTGTCAGTGGCAATGCCAAAAGTACTTTAGCTGCAAGTATTGTGACAAGGAGTATGCAAGTCTAGGGGCGCTGAAGATGCACATTCGGACACACACTCTGCCATGTGTCTGTAAACTGTGTGGAAAGGCCTTTTCTAGGCCCTGGCTACTTCAAGGACACATTCGCACACACACAGGTACGTTCAGAGTCTATGTACACTTGTAGGGACAGTTTTGTATTTACTGCATTGGAAAGCTGTAAAATGTATTCTTAAAGGAATATTTCTCTTAAAAGTAAAAAAAAATCGTTGTTTATTCACCCTCATATCATTTAATCATATTTTATACTTCTGTGAAACACAAAATGAGAAGTTAGGCAGGATGTCAGGGCTACTTTCCATACAAAGAAAAATAGATTCAAAAAGCATTATAAAGTACAAGAGTCTATACAACATGTGATATTACAAGTCTTATGAAGTTACAAGATGGATTTATGCAATGAACTGACCAAAACATTTACTCACCCTCATGTCATTCCAAATCTTTATGCATGTCTTTCTTCTGCTCAACATAAAATGAGATATTTTTAAAAAAGGTTGATGACCAAACAGTTTTGTTTCCCATTAACTTACTTTCTCTTCCCCCCCCCCGATACAATGAAAGTCATTTGAAACCAAAAATGTTGAACTTTCTTCAAAATATCTCATTTTATGTTCTGCGTAAGAAAAGTTATCACGGTTTGGAATGTCATGAGGGTGAGTAAATGATGACAGAATTTTTATTTTTGGGTGGACTGTCTATTTAAGTTGTTTTTCACTGACAATTTTCCCTTTTGCAATCTCAAATCTCATTTCCACTTCTGTCAGATTATAAAAGGTGCCTTTAAACATGTACTTTTTTTGACATCCCTGACATAAAAACACCACTGAATTTCACATCATGTCATGGTGAATTTCAGACATGTAACTGCAAATAAGGTTGAGATTAACAGTCAAGGGAGCATTATAAATTTTAGTCTCTTCCTTATGCAAAGCTGTTGTATGGCTTCAGAAGACTTGCAATATAGGTCCATTTTATGATACTTTTATGGTGCTTTCTGTCCTTTTTAGGGCTTTTAGAGTAGTTTAAGTCACCATTCACTTTCCTTGAATGGAAAACAGAAGCAAGGACATTCTGTCTAAGATCACCTTTTGTGTTTCCTGGAAGAAAGAATATAATACAGTGCTGGAATGACATGAGGGTCAGTACACTGAAAAAAAGGGTGTAGGATTTACTTTTTTTGTAATTTACTATTTACAAAGAAAATGCAAGTAATACACTGAAATGAGTTAAAATTAAGTTATGAATTAATTTAGTAGAAAGACTAAAACAGTATTTTTCTTGTAAAACATACTCCAGTAATGTTTAATTCACAACTCAGAAAAATAATTAAAACAGTGTAAATAACAATAATTTAATTTTGGGTGAACTACTGCTAAAAGAAGTTTGAAAATGAGGCATTGTATTTTGAAAAAGGATGTAAAATGATAGACCTAACTCAAATCATTTAACTATTTTAGGTGAAAAGCCATTCTCCTGCCCCCACTGCAGTCGTGCATTCGCTGATCGCTCAAACCTTCGGGCACATTTACAAACACACTCTGAGATCAAGAAATACCAGTGCAGAAGCTGCTTTAAAACCTTCTCCAGGATTTCACTCCTGACAAAGCATGAAGAGGCTGGGTGCTGCCCCATGTCCTAATTGTTAACTAGGTTGTGGGTAGTCAGGGTAAGTTACAGTGCCAAAGTTTGTCAAATCAAAGTGCCTCACACAACTCAAGAGTCTGGTATATTGACTGATATACTGTATACTCTTTGAATTAAATGAACAAATTATAATCACAATATGCTGTACGTTGTGTGTGACTTTCTAAAGTTTCTAATTGTTATAATGGTAGTTGTGATGGTTTTTCAGGTTATGGTTTTGTAATGGAGAAATTTCAAAGCAAATAATAAAATAATATTTTTCTAATAACATGTGTCCTGTGTAGTATAATATCAACAGATGAAATAAGTTTGAAACAACTGCTGTGTACTTCCATGCCTGCCCATTATGAGTCGGACAGATTGTTGAACTTTTGACTTCACATACCATTAAGTCCAATCCTACATCCAAGCTCACACAGTGTTAATTAATATGTCTATATTCAGGCCAGCTGTGAAGAGGAAAATTCTTTGAGGCTAAATAAAACCTACATTTGTAATTGTGCATAGAAAAAATCCTTGTACATATATCTGTTTATTGGCAGGTGGATTGAGGCCAGCTGCATGCCATAAACCACCTGTAGTAACGCGCTCATCCCACTATATGCACACTAGACACTTTCTATAATCACTCCTTGCTACAAAGACTCAATAGTATAATATATGTTTACTTGTGCATTGCACTACAAAATCATTTTGCACTATGCGCTGCTTCCCCCAAATCTCTCTTCTGCACAACATTTTAATGTACAAAATATATCTCTTTGCACAATTTTATGTACAAACATCTCTTTTGCACAATTTCATGTACAGTATGTATGTAAAGTTTTTGTACAGTCTCAGTTTGTGTATGTGTATAGTAGTTATAGCATTTATAGTATATGTATAGTCAGACGGTTAACTGTTGTATAGCTCTATTATTTTCCTTATACTTGCGATGTTTATGTATGTTTAACTGGTATGTAGCACCGTGGTCCTGCGAGACACGACATTTCGTTCCACTATATGTCCACACATGTAGCGGAATGACAATAAAGCTCAACTTGAACTTGAACTTGATAATGGAGCCATGCCAAAACTCCATCAGTAGGGATCTTAGTCTCCATTTTCTTTTATCTGAGAGAAATATTTCATAGGAAGACTGCATTTGTCTAATCACTGATGAAAAAAAATAAGACTATGAGTCCACACCATATAGAAGGCAGAATATTTTACATATTCAAAATTTTACATAGTTATTTCAAGAAACAAGCTGAATCATGATCGCTCAACCTATATGAACATCACACACAAACATGTTCACACACCATACATTATGTGTTGATAAGGGGGGTGTCATATATATACAGATAAATACAGCTGCAAGTAACAATGGAGTCAAGCACCCCAGCAACAACATCTACAGTCCTAAGCAATGAATCCAAAGAATCAAGGCAGTGTCGAGTGTGTAACTGCACATGGACCCTCTGAGCATTAGATACAACCTCACTTCCTGTTTGGTATCTTCAGTCATCTCACATTATACAACATATTCTCATTCCCAAGGTATTCCATACTGCTGTATGGTATGAGAAGATTCACAATAAAGTAAAAATTGGAAGTGAACCTTAAAATTGGAGAGCAGTGTATTTCACATGATATAACTTATCTCAAATAATAGTGAAGCAAGCATGATTTTACACCAGGTTATTCCAAGATTATATTATATAAACATTTTTTTTCATCCTATTTGTTTTCCATGAAGTAACACTATCATTTTGGTTTCACTGTGTCAGTAGTTGTCAGTTATTCCCACTTTATTGTGCCATCCTAAACAGTGAAGTCAATGCGTCCTCACAATTGAAAGTCCAACAGTTGAAAATGAACTGTTGCTTTCACATTTTTTTCATTGAATATTGTATTTCAGTGTGAAATACATCACATTACAGAACAAATGGATTGGAAATGCCATTGCCTTGATTTTTTAGTGCTTCACAGGAGAACAGTTTTGAAAATCTTTTTTTTTTACAGCTTTTTTTTTTGACCTTGTGAGCCAAGCTTGGTGAAGATCAATTTTTTTTTGCTAAATACAAGATGACCGTTAATTTTATCATAAATTCTGAACAGTTAAAAAGTTGAAAAGCAGGAAAATGAACATTTTAAGCTGGTAGTGATGCCAAAGAGTGTGAGACAGACTGTTAAAATGTTCCCAGGACCTTTCAGACTAGTTTCATTATTTTTTATTCATATGGTCCTGGGACTGCCATAGAGCAAAAAATACTACACGTCAAGGCCCTAATAATTCAGCACCAACAGGTCCTCTTCCCTTATTAAGGGACAGCTATGGAGGGCAGAGGTTTGGCTCCATCTGCAAGTGTGTGTGGTATTTTACCATAGTCATGACACATCAGACACAGACTGGAATTTGTCCGTTTTATCCTGACTGGAGCCGGCATGACCAAACCTTCACCTCCAACACTAAATTTACATTCGTCTCATTCCTTAGCCCCAGTCCACCAATCCCACTGTCTGCTAAAGCAAGTCTTCTTCATATTAAACACACAGGTGTTCTCGTCTGGTTGTAGCTGTTGACTAAATCTATTGTAGCTGCTGACTGAGAAAGAGCTGGATAAATGAAAGGCCTCAATGGCAGACGTGATCTTGACCCCCTGTCACTATGCTCCATGACGTTTTCGTCAGCTGACGCTGATGATCCTAACTATAACCACTGTGACTCCACAAAAGAGGTGTACAACTCTAAAAATATGTTGTAACCATGGTGAGGCAGGCATTGGCCCACCCCCATACTGCTTCAGATGGGTCAAAAATAGATCCTGAGGGACTATTTCTGACCAACTGAAGAATAGGCCAAGCAGGAGGGCTTCCATTCCCACTTGCCTCTGGCAAGAAGGAGTGGAATTCAGAGAGTTTCCAATTGATCTAATGAGTCAGCGCTCCCCATTTCCACAGAGAACACCTGTGTCTCCGAACTCTAGCAGCCAATGTACCCCCACAGCCCATATCTTCCACACTCTTGTTCTGTCAATCACAGCTTGACTCTCAGAGAATCAACTTTTTGATTGAGTGGGAGACCACTGGGAGAGGGGTGAAAAATTTACTTAATGCCACGAGGAACACAGTCAAATTTTCTTTCCACCTTTATTTGAATGAAAGGGATAGTTCACCCAAAAATGAAAATTCTGTCATTATTTACTTACCCTCATATTGTTCCAAACCCGTAAAACCTTTATCTTCAGAACACAAATTAAGAAGAGAAGAACTTGTTGAATAAAATCATTATTTTTCTTTTCTTTGCACACAAAAAGTATTCTCATAGCTTCATAAAATTAAAGTTGAACCACTGATGTCACATGGACTATTTCAGAATCAGAATCAGAATCAGAATGAGCTTTATTGGCCAAGTATGTTTGCACATGCGAGGAATTTGTTATAGTGACAGAAGCTCTAAAGTGCAACAGAAAGACAGCAACAGGACAGGACACAGATAATAAAAGAATAGTAAACAAATATACAAATAGGCAATGTACAAAACAGCAAAACACAATATATAATATAGACAATTATGTGTGTGTAGGTCTGATATGTATGCAAAATATATGTTATAAATATGTGTAAATATATTGCAAATATATTAGACAAATGTGTACAGGTCTGATATGTGCAAATTTAAAATGAAAAAAATAGATAAATAAAAAAGTAAGTAATTGTGGTGAATAAATAATAGAGTTGTGTGTTCCGCGTTTTATTGTCAAGTGTTCATGAGATGGATTGCCTGGGGGAAGAAACTGTTCCTGTGTCTGGTCGTTCTGGTGCTCAGAGCTCTGTAGCATCGACCAAACGGTAACAGTTCAAAGAGGGAGTGTGCTGGATGTAAGGGGTCCAGAGTGATTTTGCCAGCCCTTTTGCTCACTCTGGATGAATACAGTTCTTGGAGACTGGGGAGGATTGTACCAATGATTCGCTCAGCAGTCCGGACTACCCTCCATAGTCTTTTGAGGTCAGATTTAGTAGCTGAGCTGAACCAGACAGTTATTGAAGTGCAGAGGATGGATTCAATGATGGCAGAGTAGAATTGCTTCAGCAGCTCCTGTGGCAGGTTGAACTTTCTCAGCTGGCGAAGGAAGTACAACATCTGCTGGGCCTTTTTGACAATGGAGTCTATGTGATTGTCCCACTTCAGGTCCTGAGAAATTATGGTGCCCAGGAATCTGAATGACTCCACTGCAGTCACAGTGCTGTTCATGATGGTGAGTTGGGGGAGAGCAGGGAGGTTTCTCCTGAAGTCCACGATCATCTCCACAGTTTTGAGCGTGTTAAGCTCCAGGTTGTTAAGACAGCACCAGACAGCCAGCTCCTTAACCTCCTGTCTGTAAGCAGACTCGTCACCGTCCTGAATGAGGCCGATGACTGTTGTGTCATCTGCAAACCTCAGGAGCTTGACAGAGGGGTCAAGCTCCTGAATTTTGAATGTTGTTCCAAGCTCCTGATTTTAAATGTTGTTCTTACCACCTTTCTGAGCCTTGAATGTGGTAGTTCTGTTGCTGTCTATGCAGGGTGAGAAAGCTCTCAAGATCTCATCAAATACATTAATTTGTGTAAAATAATTAATTTGTGTTCCAAAGATGAACGAATGACTTACAGGTTCGAAATGACATGATGGCGAATTAATAACAGAATTTTCATTTTTGTGTGAACTAACCCTTTAAAGAGTGACACCTCAGCCCACATGCTTCAACATATTTAGGTTTTTTAAAATGCTAATTCTGCATTTATTCTATGAATAATACAGTAAAACAGTAATACTGTAAAATATTATTAAAAATTAATATATTTTGAAATGTAATTTATTTCTGTGATGGCAAAGCAGAATTCTCAGCAGCCATTACTCCAATCTTCAGTGTCACATGATCCTTCAGAAATCATTCTTATATGCTGATTTGGTGCTCTTTTATTATTATTATTATTATTATTATTATTATTATTATCAATGTTGGAAACAGTTTATGCTGTTTCATATTTATTAAAACTGTGATACACTATTGAAAAGTTTGTAAAATTTAAAAGAAAAGAAAAGAAAAGAAAAAAAGAAAAGAAAAAGCGAAATGTTTATTCAGGACACATTAAATTGGTCAAAAGTGGCAGTAATAAATTTGAGACTATTGTTGATAAATAATAAAAATAGTGCTTTTGTGTCTGTTTCCATCTTTGTTAAATTTGGTTGTTTTTCATGCAAGCCAAATCTCAAAAAAATGTGAAATATTATTAAAAATTAATACATTTTTAAATGTAATGTATTCCTGTTATGGCAAAGCTGAATTGTCAGCAGCCATTACTACAGTGTAATAGGATCCTTCGGAAATCATTCTAATATGCTGATTTGGAGCTCAAGAAACATTTTTTATTATTATCAATGTTGAAAGCAGTTTGTGCTGCTTCATATTTCTGACGACCGTGATATTCAAAAGTTTGTAAAATTAAAAAAGAAAAAAAGAAATGTATATGTTTATTCAGCAAGGACACTTTAAATTGTGTGTGTGTGTACGCGCGCGTGCGTGTGTGTGTGTGTGTGTAGCTTTCGCATCTATTTCCATCTTGTAGGTAAGTTTGGTTGTTTTCCAAGCAAGTCAGATCTCTCAAAATGAATCTATGACAGTGAGAGATTTGTTAAGCATGATTATATGCGCTTAGTATAGGCTGCAACACGTTTCTGAGATATCAATGAAAACTTCGGTGGTGTAAAAATAGGGGATTCTGTTTATAAAGTAAGCATGGAACTGCATTACATAGTGGCACACTATAACAATTCCAGCTGCTACTTTTAGCCACCTTTAAGACAAAGTTGGCCTATATTTAGCCTATTAAGCGGATGCTATCCAGCTGGAGGCAGATATTTTTACAGGGGTTCTCGGAGCTGCCTTACAGCCACTGAGATTTACAGAATATTTTCCACACTGAGTGCTGGGAGTATATAAATATCAAGCTCCTACAACCCGTTGACACACAGTGCATGACAGTAATGTGTTGCACTTGTTACCCCAGCACTGCGCTCTTCTGCTCTGGCAAGGAGGGGCCAAGAGTTGGTTATATCTGTCCACTTGTTGTGGAAAATAAGTTCCCCAGAACAGGTGCAGCACGGTAACATTTAGAGGCCTGTTCCTGTCAGCCAGCAACCCCACCCTATTTTCCACCCTCAATCTCGTCTTGTTTTCCGCCACAGGTTGATCAATGCATTTGCGCTTCACTCTGTGCCCTTTAACCTCTGGGGTCAAGTTGTGGCAATGCTCCAAAGCACTGCATCTCTCTTGTGTTGGTGCTGCACATCAAGCACTTTCTCCTGACACTTCACCTAGGCCATAAATCTCACATACGCCCAAGCTTCAATGACATTATCTTGGTCATCTAACAGAAAGCAAATATTCTTACTTATTTAGTGCAAGCCATCCAACATCACTTGGATAACCAAAGACATTTATTAGGAATGATCATTTTTATATAATTATGAATTAAACAAGAGTATGGATTATCTAAGCCTATGATTTGTATTTTAAAATTTATGTTGTCTTTAAAGAAATATGAAAATGAAATGAAAAAATCTGTTGTTATTTTTCACACTCATGTTGGAAGAATCCACACAGTTCTTTTCAGAAAGACTTTAAATAGCCATTCCCAATATACAAGTCTTCCCTTGTGAAAAAAAGTGTGCTTAATTGTACTAAATGTGCACTTGTAGTGTACTTTAAATCTTAAATGTTTATTTTATTTTATTTTTTTTAAAAACTGTACTTTGCAGATAATATAATATGAATGAAATAAATAAAATGTCACTTAAGTGTACTTAAAGAGAACACGTTATAATGTCAAATTAAAAGTTTTATTTTAAAGTACAAAATCATTGTTTTAATAATCTTTTGTTATGCTTTAAATATTATTTAAATTTAATGTGTTTAATTGACATCCCAAAGCCCTTGTAAAGTACTAGATTATAATTTTTACCTGTAATTGCACCTTAATTATTACAAATGCTTAATTACAAATATATTTAAATGCAAGACAAACATGTTTTACTTTAGCGTATATTTTAATTCACCATTTGGCAGAACACTTAACCATATTTTAAAGACAACAGAATGATGAAATTACATATAAAGATGTAGTTAAATTGAACTTAAGTGGGTCAAAAAAAGAACTGTTAAGTTCAGCTAACTGAATTCAATATAAATTTGAACAATAATACATTTTCATTTAATTGCAAATAGCATGCAGTTAAGTGTCCAAAAACATTACATTCAGTTAGCACTTAAGTATATTGTAGCTTACAAAGTAAGCTAAAAGGTATTCTAATTTGTGCTTTTTCACAACATTAAATAAAATAATGAACAATTGAATAATGAATTTATTTATTTATTTAGCTTTGAAATAATCATTGATGTTTCTAACATAGCGTTTGATATTTTTAAAATCCAAAATGGCAATTTAAGACATAAATAGGTCATCATGGACATGAAAGAGATGTTTGAGCACAAAGACTCAAATGCAGTTTTAGTAGAAAACACCTATGAACAACCATATTGTGCCAACACGACCTGCTCTTGTTGGGGCACACAGGGTCAAAGCAGGTCACTCTCACATTCTACAACAAAAAGGTTGATGGAGACACTTAAGGGTCTGGGCTCACAAGGAAGCCAGAAGATCTGTGTCGTTAATGAGCTACCGAACATTACAACACCTGCTCCTAAACCCTACAGCTATATGCATACACAAATTTCTAACGTTTCAACAACAGCTCTAGGAAAACAATAAAGATCAGCTCTATAAACAATGTGCAGATACGTGAATTCATAGGTGCAAATGACTCTTCTAGCAAGAATGCTACTAAAGATGGTTCAGCAGGTGCTGATCTTGACTGCAGGCAGGTTGAATGAGCCAGCATGCTTCCTAAGAGCCTACCATCACCCTGGATTCTCAGTGTTGTTGCAGACGGTCCTGCTGCCTTCCAAACTCTAGCACCTCTAAAGCCAGGCATTGCCCTGGCAACCAGCAATTGAATTTAGGATTCTTGGGTCTACAGTGGGCTGGGGTTCCCCCATTCTCCAAGAAAAAGTAGCCCCCCATGAAAGGAGATCTATTCAGATCTGGTAATTAAGCCGCTCTCTTGTGAATGAACTCCTAGCCATGCGTTTCTCATTTGTCCCCTGCCTCCACATGTTCAGACAAATGTGTCAGCGAAGGTAGTGTCATTGACAGTGACCTGACAATCCAGTTTGAATCTGCCTGCAGTTTAAATTACATCATTCTAAGACTGAGAAAAAACTCAGTCTAAGACGTCCCAGCTGTGTGCAATTCTTACATTGAAAGAAGAGTGCATCTGTGATTTTCTTAAGGGGAAAACAACTTCAGGTAGAGTAGACAGTGTTCAGCTGTAATAGTTTACAGTTGTAACACTGTGAAATGTCAGCATCTGTGTGAGCAGATCACATTTTGTTATCACATTAGCATCTTTTGCGATTCATTGCCCTCATTCCTGCATATTCGAGGAAGACCTTTTTGGGGTTATGTTTTTTTTGTTTTTTTTTCTGACTCTTGTTGTGAACAGACTATTATTCCTGTCTGATTATGAAAACAAACTGTTATCGTTCTAATTATTTGATTTGTCTTCTTTAAATTAACATTTGGTTTGTACTGCTTTGTTTTGCTTTTTAGCCCAGCTAGCAAGACATTAGCTTGCTAGTTGGGCTAAAAAACAAAAAGCAATACAAACCAAATGTTAATTTAAAGAAGACAAATCAAATAATATATCAAACACCCAATGTTGTCAGTGGGGACTGCTTAATTAAGAAAAGAAAAGAAAAGAAAAGAAAAGAAAAGAAAAGAAAAGAAAAGAAAAGAAAAGAAAAGAAAACTGTTTACTGAAGAAAACTACACCCTATTCAGAGAGCCATGGCGCCCTCTGCCTGACGCAGTTCAGCTGGATAACCAGCGCTCTCTCCACCGTCAATACCACGACTGGGGTGAGATCCTTGAGCAAGGCACCGAACCCCCAACTGCTCCCCGGGCGCCACAGCATTGGTGTTCACGGTCGGTGTGTGTGTGTGTGTGTGTGTGTGTGTGTGTGTGTGTGTGTGTGTGTGTGTGTGTGTGTGTGTGTGTGTGTGTGTGTGTGTTTTCATTTCTCATTGCTTTGTGTGCGCACTTGGATGGGTGAAATGCAGAGCACAAATTCCGAGTATGGGTCACCATACTTGGCCACAAGTCACCTCCTTTTCTTTCCTTAAAAGTGCTCCTCAGCTAATGCTAACGAGGATATACTGAAACATTATACTGACAAATTTTATAATTAAACCAGTCACCAATCAAAACACCTTACTGATATTTAATGCTTACTGCTTGTTGGGTGCTGGGGTTGCGCAGCTATAACACAATTTTGCACACAATTATCAACTGGAAAAACTGTAAATAGGTAATTTGAAAAATACATGTCTTGTGCAGCTAAACCAGCTGAAGACCCACACACATACCTCTTCTCACAAGGAAAATGTCTCAGATTTGTAGTCAAGAGGCCATTCATGAAACACAAGCTTGAACACAAGACTGAATTTCTGTTTTTAGATCTATTCTTATGTAACTTGATGCTTTCATGTTCTGCTTGTGCCCAGTCAGTAGTAAATATCACAGACATGTTTTATTTTAGTTGGAAAAATCACACCAGGTTTAAACTTTGAAATCATGAGAGAAGGTAGTAATCAATCAATCAATCAATCAATCAATCAAATAAATAAATAGTGGAGCAAATCAAGATGTGAAGAGATGCTCTTAACATGCCTACAGCATGGTCTCTCCCTTGCTTACTGTATCAGTTTTTTCAAATCTGTTTAACCTGTATAGCAATACAAATAATGCTACAGATCTACTGAATAATTATAGTCGACTAGTGCTGAACAGGTTTAAGTAAACTGTGGTATGTTGATACATTCTACCTCAGACTTTGAATTTGGGTAATCTTCTGTTCATTTGCACACATTGTGACTCCTTGACACAACAAAATGTTTCTCCAGCAGGTATTGTGAGTTATCTTCAGGAGATGTTTACATGAAATGGGGACAGGTAGAAAATGAGTGCTGGGGACAGTTGAGAAAGAAATGGGATGATCTGCTAAAGTAAAAGGGATTTATGTTCAGTCCAAAGAAGATGAAGAGAGATCAAATACTGATCAAATTAAAGAAAACAAAAGAGCATAAACAAGAAAACAGGAACAAAATACACAGAAACTAATAAGATAATTAAATGAAAAGTATTAAGAATAAGCAATTAAGTAATTAGAGAAACTAAGTCAAACAGCCTTCCCCCAGGAAGACGCAGTCTCGCACCGTAAAATGGCTGAGAAGGTGGAAAGAATAAGGGAGAGGGGCAAAAGAACAAAAACAAAGAGTCCATGGAGGAGTAAATACTGGGAGGAGCCATGGCAGGATGGATGGTGGAAGGAGTCATGGTGGAGGAAGTGGGTGACGAGAACTAATAGCGACCCAGGTAACCCATGGCAGAACTGAGGGAGGGTGGAGCCTTGGTGAGGATGCTAAGCAACAACAGGGAAATGACCAAAAACTACAGGAACAGAAGGGCTTAAATACACAGAAATTAATAAGGTAATGAACTATTTCAGTATAAGCAATTAAACAGACAGAGAAACTAGGTCACATAATGAAACAAGGAAGACAGAACCAAAACACAGTGAAAACATTAAAAAACTGAACCTCAATGTAACAATGTAATGTGTGCATGTATTTGTATTTTTATATGTTCCACTGCCTTATACGGCAGTTTTGGACATACAGTATACTGACACCTATCTGCGTGGAGGCTGCAAGTGTTTTCAATCAACGCTACCATTTTAGCAGCATTTTCAGTCAGCAATCAGTAATTTACTAATTTATTCCACAAGAAAAAGTTTCACTGAGTGTTACCAATAGTAGTGTTATCTCACTATTTGCTCTTAGTGGAAATAATGTTATTTGGATTTTCACTCTGTTAAAACTGTATCCACCACTATACACCAGAGGTTCTCACCTCTGGCCATTGAGGTCCACTTTCCTGCAGAGTTTTGCTCTAGCCTTGATCAAATTCACCTACCTGTAACTACCTACCTGATTAGCTTGTTCAGGTGTGTTTGATAAGGGTTGGAGATAAACTCTGCAAGACAGAGGACCTCAAGGGCAATAGGTCGCTTTGTTCCATTTGTTTTAGTTTATCTTTCACTGCATGGTGGCCATCTTCAGCAATCAGTGCAGACGCTTGTTAGCTTCAGAAGGAAGGTCTAAATTTCCTGATGTTGTAATGCATGGGCCATGTGGGTATTAAATCTGAGTCGATTATGTTTTTGCTGTCCTGGTTGGCATTAGTGTACAACCCAATCTTTTATATTCGACTAAGGGTTGCTAGATATTTCCGTTTTTTTATTTGCTTTGGTACTATTTTCACAACTAGGTGGTGATCAAAAATGCTAATGTTTTAAATATACTTTCAACTGACAATACACACAATATCAATATTTCACTATAACTAATAAATCATCTAGACCAGGTAATTTCCAGGTAATTTCCTGCTGTGAAGGGCCACTGTTTTTATAATGATGTAAACACACTAGTACAAATGCATTTGTATCACAATACAAAGTATCACTATTTCAATGTTTTGTTAAGACACATTAAGAAAACTTTTTAAAAGGTTTCATGTTGTCTGGGTCAGATATGCCAGTGCCCAAAGCTTTTCTTGCTTGTAAAAACTGACTACTAGCACAAGCCAGAAGTACTCTAGTCCAGGTTGTGAAGGAGCATTTCCTTGCGTTCGACCTACTGAACAAAAACATCCCTTTATGAAGTAGGTAATTTGAGTAGAGCAAATCAGTGGATCTGCTGACCAACTGAAAAAGAGGGCAAGCAATTTGTTAAGGTCAGCAAAATGAGTGCAGCCTCTTGTCATTATGTAATTGTCCACAGACAACAGACAACACGTGGGTAACACTTTATTTTGATAGTCCTCTTCAGACATTCTGACTATAAGGTAACATTGCAACTACATGTCGACTATCTCTTATCAGAGTACTGCCTGTTTAATATCTGCTGACATTTTAATTTGATTGACCCCTAACAGACATTATACTGACTAGTAATGTTGCAAATATGTCAACTTATTCTACTAACCCTAACCTAACAGTCTACTAATACTTTACTAATACAGTAAGGTATTACAGTACTTTACTGTAATACTTTATAATACTCTAACATGTAGTTGAAAAATTGAAAATAAAATGTAACGTGTTTGAGGTCAGATCTGTAATAGTTTGACTCAGCTCTGTCATTGTCGTCTCTCAAGTCGTCTCGCAAGTCAAGGATTTCTGGAAGTGCCAGACTTACATTTGGGTCAGGATCATCTGTTCACTTGCTAATGTAGCTAATCACCGAATCAGTGTATGTTGATACAAACTCCTGATCCATTCTAAAATATCTGCCGGTCTGTATTTAAAAACATAATAATGTTTAGAGAGAGCATCCTTACTTCATTTGTAGATTGCACTAACTACAGTACTAGTTTTTACAGTGGTGTAATATAGACTAATATAGGCTAATAAAAATTACTAAACTGAATTCCAGAGATTAGAGAAAGGAAATACTTAAATAGTTAACAGTTCAAGAGAGCAAAGTGTTTCTAAAACTGTAACATCCATGCTCTCCAGTGAGTGTTTACAGTAAAACATACCCCAATTAGTGTAAATGCAAGATACACTGAAAATGTATCGTAGCATATGGTCCCATGTCCACATAAATGCACACATAAAAATGAAAAGTTTATCTTTTTTGTTTTTTTAATCATATTATACAATCTCTATGCATAAGTCGGCACTAAAACGGTAGCTATTAAACAACAGAATGCCACTTGGCATTTATAACACAGCTGGTGAGAGTGGTTTCTTTCCTGTGCATGGATAATGTGTGTAGCCAGAGAATCCACAGAGATGGGCTGACAAGAATAACACCCTGGAGAGCAGGCTATAACAGGGAGCTGTTTCTTTCATTAAATGCACCTGAAAATGATTTTAAAAACCTTAAAGTTGAATGCCCCTGCCACAAGACAAAGAGACAAAAGCTGCTTGCATTTGCTATTTTCTAATAAATACATAAATATTTTCTTTCAGTTATGATGCAGTGTTAGTTACAAGATTAGAGCTATAAAACGTTATAAATTTAAGTGTGTTTTAACTATTGCAATTGCATATATTGAAGAGAAAACCTTGACTTTCTCAAGTGAAGACATATTAACGTTTTCCAGTTAATTTTCGTTTTTATGTTAACGTTTTCAAGTGAATTTTGTTTTTCACGATACCACCATGAGAAATCGACAGTTGAACAAGCGGCAACACGAACAGCAGTCAGCCTCAGGAAACATTTGTATTGAACTTCATCTTGTTTTGAGGAAGTAATAATGCTGTAAACTGCTTGGTGAGGTGGTTGGTCAAGAACAGAATCTATCTGCTGGCTGAGCTTGACGTTTGATTGTAAGAACGGATGCAATCAGTTTAAAATAATAGACGGTGGAATAAAAGTTACAGGATATTTTTCCTACAGACATTTTGCACATGTAATGGAGGTTGTAGTGGTTGTGTCGTTTTGCGTTATTATTTTCCTTTGTCAGGTAAGATTTGATCTCATCATAGGTTTCTTACAAACTAATTTTCTCTGTTGTTAATGATATAATTATTTTATGATAATAAAGACATAAAATGTCGTAAATGTGCAGCAATTATAAGGAGGGAATGCTCTGTGTTTTCGTGCGCATTTGCAGAAGATCTTGCTTCTAAAGCGGACAAAAGAGCAGGTAGGCAGTTTCCAAAATCTTAAATAATTTGATATAAGGGAATTTGGACGGTACCTAAAATATACCCTCAAAACAATTAAATGTGATTTTTCAATAATTAAAAAACATCATTTTTGTAAGTGATTTATATTCTTTGAATTTTGTTACAGGCATTTTGTACTGTAAAGTAAACATGGACCATGTTACATATACTGCAATTAATTCTAACAGATAGAGACATGTATTTCTTTTTTTGTAAAGAAATTTTATAAAAAGAAGGCATTTTATAAGGCTGTCTTTTGTTAGTGAATTTTAGGTCATTGTTTGATGAGTGACAAAAAGTGTGTTTGTTGGGTGGCAACACATTGATAGTGTTATGGAAAATGATATGAGACATGCATAACATGATTTGGTAGTTTTAGTGAATTTTGAATGATATTAACAGTTTTTTCTCAGGCATTTTGCCTGGAGACAGATATGCATCTATGGTTCCTTGCTAGAACTTAAAGGGATAGTTCACCCAAAAATGAAAATTCTGTCATTAATTAGCCCTACTCACCCTCATGTTGTTCCAAACCTGTAAGACCTTCATTCATCTTCGGAACACAAATTAAGATATTTTTGATGAAATGTGAGAGCTCTCTGACCCTCCATAGACAGCAACACAACTGTAATGTTCCAAGGTCCAGAAACGTAGTAAGGACATCAGTAAAACAGTCCATGTGACATCAGTGGCGCAACTTCAGTTTTGCGAAGCTACGCGAATACTTTTTGGAACAACATGAGCATGAGTAATTAATGACAGAATTTTCATTTTGGGGTGGACTAACCCTTTAAGGAATAGGAAGCCATATTTTTTCCTTAACTGATCTGACACATTTCTCAGGTTTTCAAAACAGTTAACACACAGTGATCTGAAAATTTTGTAATTATCTAAACAGCTCATAAGTTTTCCTTCATTTCATTAAAATTACAAATCACATGCATCATTTTCTCAAAACATTGTGCACATGAAAATTCATGATAGTACATACTCTAAAGGCCAAAGTATACTTTGGTTTTTAAGCATACGTGAGGATCCGCACGTGACACAAATTTTGTCACCAGAATAGTATGCGCAGCTGATTTTTGTAACCATGCATACTGACCATGCTCAGGAGGAGTGGATGGAACTGAGGGAGGAATCAGTAGCAGGAGGAGCCAGATTGTAACCCAGAACCCAGCCAGGAAGGAGGCCCATGGTGGAGTCACAGGAGGGAGGAGCCATGATGGAGGCTTGGGAGAAGGAACCAAGGAGACAAGTTCCTGCGATAAAGCTGATGGAGGTGGAGACCCAGATGAAGCCAAGGAGACATAGAGCCAGGGTGACAATGCAAGCCTGGAAGACTGTCGTGGACCCGGTGCGACTGAGGACAAAGGTTGAGCATGAGAGAGGAGCCCGACAGAGTCAGAAGCAGTGGAATCCTCTGGGACAAGCCGGAGAGACAAGCCAGTGGGACGAGCCACGGTTTAGATGAGGGAGCATGGGAGTCAAGGCAGTGCTGACAGTAACCAGCAGAGTGCCAGCAGAGAACTGGTTGATTTTAAGAGAGGAGGTGGGAGAGGGAGACTGGGAGGGATCTCTTGAGAACATACGAGATTTCGTGCTGGACGCAACCAGCAGAGACACAGGAAATCTTGTGCTGGACGGAACCAGTAAGGATGGGAGAAACAAGGGCACACCTTCTTCAAAAACATCTGTACATATTGCAGAGGCCAGCTGCAGCTCACCATTGGTGGTGGGAGTGTGGGCGGGGCTTTCCTTCCATGCCCTTGCTGCCACTTTCCATTGTTGGGCGTGCAGGTGGAGCTGGTGGAAGAGATGGGTTTATCCCTTTCTCAAACCCTCTAGCTTTGTTGCTCCAATGCCTGATCCTGAAGCTCACTTGGTGGCCTCTTCCATTCTGGCAGGGGGTGTCTCCAGATGCAGTCCTGGAGTTCCACTGCACCAAAGACCTTGTCCTCTGTGCCACCAAGCAGGCAGCCCGTGCCATCGTTCGCTCTCTTGCTGCCATCGGGCGAGACTTGTGGTTGAAACTTTTGAGGATCAAGGAGAGGGAAAATTTTTTCCTCCTTGAAGCCCCTGTCTTGCTTGTCAGGCCTTTTGCTACCGCCATTGAGACAGTGTTCAAGATTTTTAGGGAGGCGCACAAAGGCTCAAATGGTGGCATTTGAGAAGTACATCCACCGCAGTCAGGGTCCTTCAACCTCCTACTCTGACCCTGTAGCTGGCCTAAGCTGGAGACAGGTCAGAAAGCTAGTGTGGCTGCCCATGCATGCAGATGGCCTTTCAGCATGCCTGTGACATCATCAGACTGCCATAGCTAATCAGAAATTGGCATGTATGCATATGTGTTTCAGAAAATTCTCTGGCTAGAGAATTTCATCTATCACAACATATTCTTGTTTGCTTTTTCATTGTCCAGGGACAGTTACTGTGGCACAATGACCAGTCACTTCCTCCATTTGTCCCTCTTGTCCTTTTATTTATATATATATATTGTAGCAAATTTGTACTTAAAAGGGAATTGTATATAAATAATTACAATTAATCATGATTAATTACAATTATTTATATCAGCTGACAGTAATAACTGTCGCAGGATTAAATTGCCATCAACTAATCTGTTCGTCCAGCGAACATTAAGTTCATATCAACTCTAAGAAAG
>JAFVLL020006071.1:0-100733 GCA_021397915.2 Tor tambroides | reverse complement strand
TATTGTACACACTGTTATTTGTGATTTTGGAATGTCAAATGTATCCCATATTTGTTATGTGCATCTCAACAGATGTGAAGATATACATTAAATATTTGTCATTTATGTTGGGATTATGGTTTTGTAATTTCATCAGATTTGATGAAAAGCTTGCTAGAAATAACAGTTGTCAGTTGTGTGGTAAAAACACATTGTGGTAACAGCACAGTGTCATTACTTTCACTAAATTTCTATATATAAATAATATGAAAGGTGCTGCATAAATTCCAGAGACATGCCAGGCATACCACAAACATATGATCTATTTGAGCCTATGAATGTACGTAGTACCATATAAATAGATTTTACAATTTAGCCCTATAGAAAATAAAGCACAAAAAAGAGTCTTGACTCTTTATCTTTGTGACCAATTTAGCAATAGCACTTATTAAATATACACCTACACACTGTGAAAAACACAATATAGGCTATTTCTATGTAATTATATCATAGTGCTATTATTGAATTTTGTTGATGAGAATTTTACTCAAAACATCTTCTTTACCATTATTTGAATCCCTAGCGCCGCTGAGGAAGAAATTTGCATTGAAATCTTCTCCGGAGAAGGTTTTAAGCATGGTTAAATTGCGCTTTAAAATTACACGAGTTAAATGCGTGTTGATTCCCATCACCCATAATTTATACAGATTGTTTTAGTTTGTGTAAAAAATCTTCTTGTGATAGTGATGACGACGAGATATGCACAAAGAGGAAACCACAAGGCCATTATCATTAGCTTCTGATTGGCTGATGTCGTTCATAATTCTTCAGACTCCTGGACGACAGATGTAGACATGGCACTGTCTGGAATGATAACATTTGGGTTGCTAGTAGTCTTAATAGGTGAGATTTTAGTATTCTGTTATAAATATTAACATTTCTCAATCACAGTTACTCACTATTATTCAGAGATTTTTTTACTTTTAAAAGGCATTTCCACTTATTTCGTGGCCTATTTCGTGGTATTTTAAACAAAACTGTTTTTGTTGCATAGGCCTACTTGTGCTAAACGTAAATAGCTTACAGTCCTATCGTTTAAGAGAAAACACTCGAGTAGCGTACAAACTGGTTCACTCAGGCGGGAGCAACTGATGTTTGTGAGCTTTTGGGTTCTTGAGTGTAAAGTAATGCTAAAATGTAAGTGCTTCATTGTGTGTGTACACACTCAGCGCATTTTAATGGTTTCTCTCATGGTTTTAGATTGTCTAAATGGACAAATTACGCACCTTGATTCTGTGATAATTAGGCCAAGGACTAAAGCTGCTCTAATCAAATGCCAAGTGGATTCAGCGACGTTTAAGTCCAACGCTCTCCACTGGTACAGAGCTCCACCAAAGGGAGCTCTCCAACGATTAATGCATTTCGAAGCTGGATCGAAAACACCCAAAAAAGACCCCGATGCCCCCCGTAGAATATCTGGATCGGTGAGCGATGCGGAGAAGGATAAGCCAGTGACACTGACTCTCACAATCACAAGACTGGAGCTCAGCGATGCTGGCTCGTATTACTGCGCGCTCTGGAGTGGAGACAACACAGTGTTAACTGTGAGAGGAAATCATGGCAAAAACCTGCTTTCATCATCAAAGCGCTTTTATTTGGAACAGCAGCAAGGAGGAGACATTAGACATATTTTAATTGTGATGTTGCTTTTGGTTTTGAATATTTCATTAAGAAATTATGTTAAATGTTCTAAAAGTGTCTCAGAAGAAAAAAACTAAACACAATATAGGCCTACTGTTGACAAAAGGCTAAAACTGTCTCTGTCTCAATTAAAAGAATGCAATTTTTTTTCAACACAAGTTATATTACATTTTTGTTATATGAAGGTCATATTAATTACTTAAAAACGTTTTACAGTATCTTAACTTTTCTAAAATGCATTTAATGGATAGATTTTCTTTTTATTTCACACTTGTCACAGTTCCAGATCTCAATCTTAATTACTTTTACTTTACTTTACTTTTAGTCATTTAGCAGACACTTTTATCCAAAGCGACTTACAAATAAGAAAAAATAACTAAAACTAAAAGTCAAAACGTTGTAAATACTATATATACACACATTTAAGAAAATAAAGAAATTAAATAAAAATGACAAATGCATACAACATTTCAAAACTAAATATTTAAATGCAAAAAATAAAAATAAAGCTAAAAACAATTCAAAATATTAAAACAACAAAAGGTATGAGTATAATAATGCTTCTAACATAACACTAAGCCAAACACCAAAAAAAAACAACGACATGTGTATGTACAGCCACACACATATAGCCTACATATACATACATATAAAAATAAATTCAATATATATATTATTTCATTTCCATGTAGTATGAAGTACTAAAATAACTAAAATTAAATAAAACTAAAACTAAATAAACAACCTATACAGACATCAACACTGAGGCAAACACACATGTTTTAAAACAACAACAACAACTTGCTTACACATAGTAAGAAATGGTTATAAAAACTGAAACAGAAGTGAAACAAGTAGTAGGAAAGAGGAAAAATAAAAAGCGATACTTATATTAATTATTATATAATTAATGAATTTATGGGGGAAAATTATATTTGTTATGTTAATCTTAATCAGAAACTACTGTATGTCGACGAATATTTATTTATTTACTTTTTTAATTTTTTTAATGTTTGCATTTTTAATACATTCAGTACATTCAAATTACAGTTGTGGCATTGCTCCTCCATAATCAACATTTTTGCCCATAATATGGAAAATTTGTGAACTTGGTTACAAAAAAGGTAAAGGTGTCAGTAAAAAGCATGTTTGAAAAGGAATATGAGACATGATGTGTGAAGAGAAAATAAAATTAAACACTACAGAATTTTTATTCCAATCCAGGAGTTTTATTCAAAAAGTGCAAAAATAATGTTTGATTGTGTGTATTCTGCTGAGCATTCAGATATTTGTAAGAAAATGACCCATGCATTGATTTCACAGTAAATTGTATATTATACAATAACATATTGTAAAATAATTCTTTTTAATCCTGTAAGATCCTGGCAATTTATTTATTTATTTATTTTGTATATATGTGATGGAAATGATATTGCAGTAAAAATTATAATGATTTTTAGCAAACATGAGGACCAATTTTGGAGGTCTTTCCTGTTTTTTCAATCCAGTTATTCATATTTTTAAAACAGCAAATGATTGTTTGAGCCTAATTACCTTCTATCACTTAAAACAACTGAGAAAACATTTTACACTGCTAATATTTTACAACATTTTAAGGTACAGGAAATGTTTAAAAAAAGAGTGTGAAAACATGATGGAACAAATCAGTTACTCAATTAGTTTAGATCAATAAATGGCCTTAATTTTAAAATGTGATGATTTATATTGTCCTCCTCTGAGAGATCTCAGATAGGTACCGTTTGAAATAAAACCTTTGAATTTTTCCTTTAAAAAATACAAAAAATACAACAAAAACATGGTTTTGTTTAATCATAGCAGCTGTTTTGGGAGTGACTTTGGAACAAGGTCAACAGATTTTGGTCAAAGCAGTGGGCAAAACTTCATATCTCCCCTGCAAAGTGACAGGTTTGCAAATCTTGGAATTATATCCATTGGTACCAAAAGCGAGAGGATGAATCCCTGTCAAGATTATACTGTATATCAATGCATTAGGCAGCTTTATGATACCAAAGATCTCCAAGCAAATGACTTCACCTTGGACAGAACACAGCTTTATAACCTAAAACTGAACAACACAAAGCAAATTCATGCTGCTGTTTACTTCTGCACCTACTGGGACTCAAATAAACACACTGAGAACATTCACACACATTCAAGGATACTGAGAACATTCATTAGATTTTACTCTTCTGAATATAAATGTGATATCTATTGTAAAAGCTGATTTTTCATGTGTATATAAACACAGTTTCCACCTATTAGGCTATACGTACAACACGCATCCTAAAGAGCAATGCAACAGGGATGTTTATTTTTTTCTGCAATACCTTTTAAATAATCCCCAATATTTGTGATATTTGAATAGTTGTTTGTTTAACATGCAGATGTCCAACAAAGGATGGTGCTGTTGAGCTGTGAAAGAGGATTTCTTTCAGTATTAAGGCTTTATTCAAGTTATTAAATTACTTCTAATAACTTGCAAGTTTACTAAATTTAATTAAAGAGCATCCTGAAGAGACGTCAGATATATCAGTCAGGTGTAGAAATGTGTCTGTTTTTAAATCATTCATCCTGATTTCTAAACAAATCAAACCACATTGAAAGCGCATTGAGCTCCACCTCAGGAAATGACATCAGCAAATGAACAATTTTCTGCAATGGTTTTTGCAAAATAGTGTTAAGAAGTACATACAGGGAACTTTATGAATCATATATCGTCTTACACAACCAGATGAACAATGCTGATAAACTTGTGTACTGTTGTTCTCATAGAGATCTATGTTAAGTAAACTTTAAGGGGGGTTAAATAGGTAAAATAAAATAATTTGTTAATAAAAGATAAATCAGATCTTAGTAAATCCAATGTGGCACTAAAACGTAATTGGACATTTGAAATTCTCATTTAGTTTACAGAAAACATTTTATAAAATAACATTTTATAAATAACTGTTATTAGAAAAACCCAAACTAAACTAAAAATGACAAATGCTGGATCATTTTGATTAATTAAAATAACCTTAAGCATTGGTATCATTCACATAATCGTATTCAAAGAAAAAGGTGCATCTTTCTGATAACAGATAAATATCTTACAAGTGGGGATAATATAACAAACTCCCTATTTTAAATTGCTATACTTCAAAGTAATTTGAAATTCAATTAGAGTAAAAGGCTCACGCAAAATGGTTTCTAAGGTAACTCCATTTCAGGAAATGACATCAGCACCCCATTTTTGAAGTTCATACAAAAGCAGTGTGCAACCTGAAAGACAGCATTACACCAAGCAGAAAAATTTTACTAGATAAATGATGTTTTTATTCATTTATAATGTTCTTCTCTTAGAGATGCCAGGTAAGTGACATTTATAATAATAAGGTGATAAAAAAAAGAAAACTCTAAAAATATTGAAATGTATAGTGTGTTGAGTTTTGTTTAATCAAAGCAGCAGTTCTGGGAGTGACTGTGGATCAAGGGCAAAAGGCTTTGGTTAAGGCAGAGGGCAAAACTGTGTATCTGCCCTGCAAAGTGACTGGTCAGAGCTATATCCATTGGTACCAAATGAAAGATGGTAAAGCCCCATCGAGGCTACTCTATATCAATCAAAAAGGTGATGTCACTCGTGATACCAACAATGACCAAGCAAATGACTTCACAGTGGACAAAACAAAGCTTTATGATCTAAAACTGAGCAACACTCAGAAGAAACATGCTGCCGTTTACTTCTGCGCGTACTGGGACTCAAGCAGACACAGTGAGAAGATTTACTCACATCCTGTACATGAACTAATGAATAAAATAGGCCTACTTAAATTGTCGTTTTCTGTTCAAGTTTTTAATTTAACTTAATCTGTATATGCACATGATGGCTGGATGATGGCATTTGAACAAATGCATGAATATACTGGTCTATTGGAACAAATGCATGAATAAAGAATCATGTAAATAGACTTTACAATTTATATTACAAAATAAAGCACAAAAAAGCATCCTGACTCTATGACCAATTTAGCAGTAGCACTTTTTAAATACACAACACACTGTGAAACACATAACATATTTATAATTATAATATCCTAGTACTATTGAATGTTTTTGAACAGAAGTTTACTCAAAAGATCTTCACCTTTTTACCATATCTGAATCCATATAGCGCCACTGTGAAAGAGCCTTTGCATTGATAGCCTATCTGCTCTGAAGAAGGGTTTCAAGGGTTGTGCTTTAAACACGTGTTAAATGAGTGTTGATTCCCATCACCCATCATTTATACAGATTGTTTTTTTGCTTTTGTTTTTTTGTGAAAAACATTCTTCTGCTAGTGATGACGACGAGATATGTGCAAAGAGGAAACCACAAGGCCATTGTCATTATCATTACCTTCTGATTGGCTGATGTCGTTCATAATTCTTCAGACTCCTGGATGACAGATGTAGACATGGCACTGTCTGGAATGATAACTTTTGGGCTGTTAGTAGTCTTAATAGGTGAGATTTTAGCATTCTCTAATAATTCTTAACATCTTTCAGTTAACAATTATGCAGTTATTTAATAATTTCAGTAAGTTATTTTCAAAAATGTTCAAAAAAATAATTTCAGTAGGCTAGCCTAAGTTAGTTTTTTATTTTTTATTTATTTATTTATTTTTATTTTATTTTTATTTTTTTTGAGGTCCGTCTCGCACAATGGCTTATCCACATCTTGCAAACATTTTAAACAAAACACTTTTTGTTGGCGTACTTGTGATACGTAATCTGTTATAGCCTAAAGTCATGAACAATTACAGTACTAACGTTTTCTAACAGAAACGCTCTAGAGGCGTACAGCTGCTAAGGTTCACGAGACTCAGCAACTGCTGTTCGTGAGCTTCTGTTTAGTGTTAACTGCGTTGAAGCGTAGGCCTACATAAGTTACACAATTAGCGCGTTTTAATGGTTTCTCTGATTGTTTTAGGTTGTTTAAATGGACAACCTAAGCATCAATTACCTTTGATGATTAAGGCAAGGGGTAGAACTGCTCGAATCCAATGCAAAGTGGATACATCGACCCTTCAGTCCAACGCTCTCCATTGGTACAGACTCAAAGATCAAGCTTTCCAAAGATTAATGTATTTCGAAGCTGGATCGAAAAAAGCCAAAAGTGACCCCGGTGTCCCCAGTAGATATTCTGGATCGGTGAGTGGTGATCTAGTGACACTGACTATCTCAACACTGGAGTACAGCGATGCTGGCTCGTATTACTGCGCGCACTGGAGTGGAGACAACACAGTGCTGACTTTAAGAGGAAATCATGGCAAAAACCTGCTTTCATCATCAAAGCTGTTGCTGGAACAAATGCAGCAACAAGGGAGACATTCGACACCTTTTAATTGTGATGTTTCTTTTTGTTGTCAATATTTCATTAAAACATTTTAAATTTTAAATGTTCAAAATGTGTAGAAAGAACTCTAATAAACACAATATTTAGATACTGTATTATACACCTTGACTGTTAACAGCAGGCTTCAATAAAACTGTGATTATCATCTTTATATGCCATATGATGATTTGTATTAAAAAAAAAAATTTTTTTTGTTTGTTTTAAACACTGTATTTATTTTTTGTTATAGGCTAGTATGAAGATCACAATAACAATACTTGAAAATGTCTAAAATGCCGTTTATGTATAGATATTGCATCCAAAAAAAGAATGAACGTGTAAAATAGACAAAGGAAGTGCACGCAAAAAGTGTGAAAATATTGTTTGATTGTCTGTATTTATGATAAATAAAATACTAGCTATTCACTTAACAAGACAGCTATTTTATTGAAGTTCATTTGAATAAAATAAAAAAAAAAATCCATATTATTAACCCCAATGGAAATGATACTGCGATGAAAAAATGAAATAGGGACCAATATTGGAGGCCTTTTCCCAATCCAGTTATGCATATTTTTATAAACAGTAAATGATTGTTTGAGCCTATAAAACAAATGACAAAACATTACACACTGCTAATATTATAAGCATTACAACGTCGTAAAACATAGGATTTGTTTTGAAAAATGTGCAAAAAAGAGTAAACAGGTGATGGAGCAAATCAGTTACTCAATTAAAGGGCCTTAATTTTAAAATGTGATGATTAAAAGAGTGGAATAGGAAAGAGATATTACGTGCTGAAATATATTACGTGCTCCATCTCAGGAAATGACATCCGCAACTGTATTTGATTGTCTTACATGGCTGTGTGTACAACAGTAAAACAGAACATTACTCTTCTTCAGCTGGATGAATGTTTGCATACATTTATATTGTCCTCCTCTCAGAGATCCCAGGTAGGTGCCATTTGAAAATAAGCATTTGAAATTTGCCTTTAAAAAATAAAAATATATATTTTTGTTTTGTTTGATCAAAGCAGTTGTTTTGGGAGTGACTTTGGAACAAGGTCAACAGATTTTGGTCAAAGCAGTGGGCAAAACTTCATATCTCCCCTGCAAAATCACTGATTTGCAATCTTGGAATTATATCCATTGGTACCAAAAGAGAGAGGGTGAATCCCTGTCAAGACTATTATATATCAGTGCAGTCGGTAGCTTTACTCATGATACCAACAATCCCCAAGCAAATGACTTCACCGTGGACAGAACACAGCTTTATAACCTAAAACTGAGCAACACAAAGCAAATTCATGCTGCTGTTTACTTCTGCGCCTACTGGGACTCAAACAAACACACTGAGAACATTCACACTCATACTGTACATTAACTCAAGTATAGCATCATTAGACAACATTCATTAGATTTTACTGAATATAAATGTGACAGTTATTCTTAGAGTTTCCTCCTGCACTATTAGGCTATACGTCCAACATGCATCCTGAAGAGCAATGCAACAGGGATGCTTTATTTTTTTTCTTCAAGATCTTTCAAATAATTTGCTATATTTGTGATAGTTGTTTGCTTAACATGCAGATCTCCAACAGTGGATGGTGCTATTGAGTTGCAAAAGAGGATTTTTCATCTATAAGCTCTACGCAAGTTACTAAATTACTTCTACTAAATTGCATTTTAATAAATTACTTTATTACTAAGAGAATCCAGATGAGATATCAATATCAGTCAGGTGTGGTAGAAAAGTATACTTCATCCAAAGTGCTGTGCAAATTACATCACTTGGAAAGCGCATTGACATTTATTAGAGCTCCACCTCAGGAAATGACATCAGCAAGGTGTAACTGAACAATCTGTAATGATTTTTGCGAAATAGTGTTAAGAAGTGTACAGGAAACTTTATGAACCATATATCATCTCACATAACCAAACGAACGATGCTCATAAACTTGTGTACTGTTGTTCTCATAATGATCCATGGTAAGTAAACTTTAAAGGTGGTTAAATAGATTAAAATAGGGTCATAAGTTAATGAAACAACTATGAATACTTAGTTAAAAGATCTGATTTTCTATTTATTTCATCACAGGTGTGGAAAGTGTAAGCTTAAAACAATCTCCAAAGGTCTTGGTGAAGCAAACAGGTAAATCTGTGTCCTTTAAATGTGAGGTAACAGGCTTGAGCTCTGGTAATTATGTCCACTGGTACTACCGTAAAAAAGAAGATGAACCACTTAAAAGACTGCTGTACATAACCGAATCTGGGAGTATTGCAAATGAAGCAAAAGACTTTGTCTCTGAAAAAATTGGAAATTCATATGGCATAAAACTCAAAACAACAACGGACAAACACGCTGGGATGTATTACTGCGCGAGCTGGGATGGCAGCCACAGTGAGAGAACACTCTGACATCTTTTACATAAACCATGAGACACGGTTGTGCCACAAAAGGAACTTTGCCAAAATGTAACTATTATAAACCACATTTATTACAGTATTGACTGTCTGACAGATACTCTCCGAGAAGAACCACAAAATAGTGCGGTTTGGTGTAGCAAATATGATTGCAGATAGCAAAACCAAAAATATAGGGTATGATAGTTACTTTAAGAAATGTAATGGAAACATGCAGGCCTTGTCAATGCTAACAATTTTTAGGGTTGCAGTACAACAACTTTAACAAGCAAAATAGAATTCATGAACAGCACACCATTCAATGCAGAGTATCAGTATACACATCAGCCACTGATATGCATTACATAATGTGAGCAATGCAGTCAGTGTGTTTTGAAGTCTTTATGTATGTATTTATTTATTTATTGCTTTGATTGCGCTGTAAGGAGAAAGGCAATAAATAAATAAGAGAGTGTTAAATGGTCTTACGGATAATGCACCACTTCTGAGACTTGAAAAGTGCTATACCACCAATAGCCTGAAATGTTTGGTTATGTCTTTAATGTCACTTTGTGTATCACAAATGTATCATTAACGTATCACAAAGAACTGTAACCACACATTGAAATACAGCTACTTATAGACTACTTGTTTCTTTAGGTGTTAAGGCAGTCCAAACAACATTTGAAATCACGCACGTCGCAGACTAACAGGCTGATGTGTCACATTCAAAAGTGGAGGAAATAATGAAATCCATCACTGAAATGCATAAATCCTTGATGGAAAAGAATAAACTTAAGGTAAATGTACAGGTTGAGATCATGTCACATCTACTCAATTAGCATGAGGGTAGGAAACTCAATAGCATTGCAACTTCCTGTTTGTTGCTTGCTGAAATTAAACCCACCTTCATCACAGAGAAAACACAGAAGAAGACTCTTTCTGCCACCATGAATGCTATGAATGCTCCTCTGATGCTTTCGTTATTCCTGTCTTTTCAGTTCAAATGGAAAGGTGAGTATTTTATTGTGTGGCCTGACAACTGATTCTGTATTATAAAACTAGTGTTTTAAGTAACCATTATTATGCATCTAACCTAATAGTCAATGGTCTCCATGAAAAGGAAAATTGATTTGTGACTTGTTTTTTTGCAGTGGATGGAGCCGTGGCACTGAAACAGAAAATCTCTCTGACCAAAGCAGTGGAAAAGTTAGCCATTATAGACTGTCAATTACATGTAAGCTGCTGGGACTACATCCACTGGTATCAGAAAAAAGATCAAGAAACGTTCAAGCGAATTATGTATGCTGGCATTAGTGATGGATCCACAAAAAATGATGTTGGATTTGAATCCATAAAATCAGAAAAGAGAGCGTCAAATCATTTTGCTTTGAAAATCACCAAGCTGAAAAAAGAGCATTCAGCGATGTATTACTGTGCATGCTGGGTCTCAGGCAGCACAGTGAGTCTAAAAACTGAAAACCTGCACAAAAAAACACATCCCTTCCTCTAAAGATAAAAACTCATGATAAAATAAACAGAGCAATTCCAAGAGGGTCCTCGCAACTTCAGTGCTCAGGACCTTTTATGACATTCTAAAACATTTGTTGCTATATAAGAACTGCAATTTTTGCAGTTTTGCAGAACAATCAGTCATGCATATTGCCCTGAAAGGCTAAGTCTTTTTAAAGCTTTCACAGAATGAAATTCCTTTTTTTTCTCCACTAAATATTTTGTCACATTTTAACGTCACATTTTTTATATATTCTGCAATGACTCTTTCACTTCTTACATATGTTATAATATCTGTTAGAATAAACAATATGATATGACACATATCGCTGTAGTTCTGAAATAAGCGGTTATCTATGGGTCATTGACAAGTAAGGATATCCGAGATGATGAAAGGGAAAATACTTTTAAAATGCATTTCAAAACACAAGAAATGTAATCTTTGTGTTTATGTTGCATTTAAACATTTTCGAGTTCAAATATAATTTTTACAATCTAAATAAAAAAAGTTTGCCTAGGCTTGCTCCATTTGAGCAGTACCAACTGTGCTGTTGTCATAAAAATAGTCAAAAATGTACTGACTAAAAAGATTAAGACTCAAACATAGTGCGGACCTGTATCACATTTATATCATAAGCCTCAATACAAACTCAGAATAACACAAGGACAGGAAACTTAATAGCAAAGCAACTTCCTGTTTGCTGCTCATAGAAATGAATTCCACTGCCGTCCCTGATAAAAGCCAGAAGCTTACTAGTCTTATATCTGCCATTATGAGTCTTCAGCTACAATTATCCTTTTTGCTGTTTATTCTCCTTATATGTAAAGGTAAGTGTTTTGATGTGTGGTCATTTTATCTTCATATCATTGTTCTGTTTTACCTTAAATGCTTTTTACCCAGAAAATATTAGTGTTAATATTCTTTTATAATTACCTTACCTTACACATATTGTATGTATAAGGTATAGTGGATGGAGCCGTGGAGCTGCAACAGAAAATTTCACTGACCAAAGCAGTGGAAAAGTTAGCCATTATAGACTGTCAATTACATATGAGCTGCTGGAGCTACATCCACTGGTATCAGCAGAAAGATGGAGAAACACTCAAGAGAATCCTGTATGCTGACATTAATGATGGATCTGTAAAAGAGAATGCTGCTGGTGATGAGTTCAAATTAGAAAAGAAAGCATCGAATCATTTTGCTTTGAAAATCATCAAGCTGAAAAAAGAGCATTCAGCAATGTATTACTGTGCATGCTGGGACTACAACTCAGTGAGCACAGTAAATATAAAGACTGAAGTTTTGCACAAAAACTGCAGGGTTCCTGTTTTGATCAGAAACCACAAACCTTTCTCTGAACTTTATATAAATATAAATGTACTACTGTAGTTCAAACAGTAGAGCATGGTGCTAATAACACCAAGGTTTGATTCAGGGAATAAATGAAATGACAAAATGTATATCTTGAATGTAGAAGCTGTTACTGACAATAAACTATTCGACCAAATTCAGTTTACTATTTTTGAACAAGGGGCTCTAAGTCTGAGCTGTCATCCTAATCATGAACCTCAGATTAGCGTGAGGATGGAAACAGCCTAACATTTGTTACCCATATGCAGTTGATATTGAAATGTATTATTAGAAATTGGGTTCTGATGCCATTCTGTTCAGAAATAGAGTTTTGGTGTGGTGCTGCAACTGCTGGATGTTCTCATACTATAAAATATGGTGAAAAACATCAGTAGACTGTGTATACAAACCCCTTCTTTTTACGTGAAAATTATTAAAGTTTGTCTGGGATTTTCAAATATACAGGTACATTGCTGGTGAAATAATATTATATATATATATTAGTGCTGTCAAACGATTAATCGCGATTAATTGCGTCCAAAATAAAAGTTTTTGTTTACATAATATATGTGTGTGAACTGTGGATATTTATTATGTATATGTGAATGCACACACATGCATGTATATATTCAAGAAAAATATGAAACATTTAAATATTAAATATATTTATATATGAAATAAATTATATGAATATAAATATATACACCTGAATACATTTAAACATTTTCAAAATATATGCTGTATGTGTGTGTCTTTATATATACATAATAAATATGCACAATACACACACATATATTATGTAAATAAAAACTTTTATTTTGGATGCGATTAATCGCGATTAATCGTTTGACAGCACTAATATATATATATATATATATATATATATATATATATATATATATATATATTCAAATAGAAAACAATTATTATAAATAGTATGAACATTTCAAAGTTACAAATCTTTCTGCTTTTTTGATCAAATGCAGCCTTGTTGAGTATAAGAGACTTCTTGCCAAAACATCAGAACCACCCATTTATATGCTAATTCTATTAACGTTCATAGATTAGTACTAAAGCACACAGTAGAAACTGTAGAATCTGTCACATCTGAATCATGAACCACAAAACAAACTCAGATTAGCATGAAGGCCGGAAACTTAATATCATAAACCTCTCATATGACCTCCCCTCATCCCAGAATGAAGACAGAAGCTCTCCAGACACTCTCTGCCATCATGAGTCTTCAAATTCAGTTATGTTTTTTGTTTCTTATTTACCTTTTATGTAAAGGTGAGTCTTCTCTTTTTGAAGTTTTCAACATACCTTAATTTTCCAAGTTACAATTTTCAAGTTATAAACATTAACTTGACATTTATATCAGCTATTATATATTACCTATAGGGCAACATACTGCTTTTGTGACAAGACTGTTATTTTGTTGCAGTGGATGGAGACGTGAAGCTGCAACAGAAAATCTCATCGACCAAATCTGTGGGCAAGACAGTTGTTATAGACTGTAATTTTCCTTCAGACTGCAGGGAATACATTCACTGGTACCAACTAAGAGAGGGACAACCCTTAAGAAGAATATTATACTCATCAATTACAGGTGGAGCCACAAACAATGATGCTGGTTTTGAATCATTTAAAATAGATAGGAAACGGTCAAATTTGGCTCTGAAAATACCTGAACTGAAAGAAGAGTATTCGGCAGTGTATTACTGTGCCTGCTGGATCTCCGGTGGCACAGTGGTTATAAATATTAACACCTTGTACAAAAACCCAGCAGACTTCCTGCTTAATTCTGAAACCACAAGCCGCAAGTTGTTATGATATAAAAACACCTGCTAAACACTGAAAAAAATGAATTTCTTTCACTGTAAAAAGTGTTTGCTGATCCTGAGCACTTGGGAAAAGAAGGATAATGGGTTAGGGATTAAATTTTGACTGATGAAGGACAAATGTGCTGTTGAAAAACTGTAAGCTGTAGCATTCGAGGAATGGACAGAATTTAGCTACTCAGATAAGCAGACACAAGGCCTTCACTTGAATTCATTCTTAAATTAATTGATTATTATTGACATTTTTACTAAAAGTTCAGAGGGTCCCCTTGGCCACTGACCACACAGATCACTGTGTTTCCACAGTCAAGTCAAATCCCAGCTTGTTGACAGTTGTACAGCCATGAGTGAGTGCTGGAAGACTTGTAAATAAACTATTGTAGCCCTACTGGTAACAGTGCGATGTGACACCATACAGAATGTTATTGCTGGATTTGTTCAATGCAGAAGTTAATTAAAAGTGTTTAGCACTTCAGTGACCAAAATCAAGATTAATATTCTTTTTTTTTCTTTCTTAGCCAATATTTAAAAAGTCTACAGCGATATTCTACAACATGAAGCAACAACACAAGCAGTACCTTTTTGTTCAAGAACAAATGACTGTGGGAGACAGGAAAGTCTTCGGTTCGGGTACAAGACTTTATGTGACAGGTAAGAAAAAATTCATATAATTAAGGTCTTCCAGGCCGATTTTAGGCATTTTAAACTTAATTTCACAGTAATTACTTGTGTAATTGAGCTGGAGACGGAGAGAAGAATAGCTAGAATAGCAATTCCAGGCTGCTTAATTAGTCTGCTTGTTTGCATGAAAAAGGAGAAAACATGTTAAAAGTCATAGCTCACCCAAAATGAAGAATCTGCCATCATTTACTCACACTCATATCATTCTAAGCCTGCATGACTTGCTTCTGTGGAACACAAAAAAAGAAGATACTTTGAAAACTGTTATGTCCATACAGAGAAAATAAAATGGGTTTCAGTGTTGTTTCGGACCCCACTGACTTTCATTGTACAAACAAAACAGTTGAAACATTCTTTAAAATATCTTTTTCATTCTACGGAAGAACAAAGGTATAAAGATTTTGAACGGCATGAGGGTGATGATGACAGAATTTTCATTTTTGTGTGAACTATCCCTTTAAAAAAGTGCAGACCATCAGGAACAGTGGTCTAAATCAATTATACCAAGCCAATAGGTTTTGCGTTATTCAGAAGTATTTGTAATAGACTTAATCTGAGTGGGCTACTACATCAAAAGATTTGGATCTGGAACACGGCTGGTTGTAACCGGTAGGAAAGAGTGTCAGAATTTCTTAAAACGCATAAAATTATATAATTTCTAAATAAAAACTCTGCCAATCTTCCTCTTTTTGCTTATTTGCTCAATTGCTCATTAATCACTGAAGCTATGTTCAACATGTGTTTCTCTTAAGAACAAGGGAAAGACAAGCCCAAGGCACCAACATTGACTGGATACCTACCATCGAAAAAAGACAAGGGAAAAAATGACAAACATGGCAAACAGACACTGTTATGCCAGGCTAGTGGCATGTTTCCTGACTTGGTGAAATTTGAATGGAAAAGAAATGAAACAGCTGTATCAGAGGGAGATGTTGTGGAGCAGAGGATTGAAAGTCCAGAGGTCACTGTCACAAGTATGTTGATTGTGGATAAAGACAAAGCCCAAAACGACTACCAATGCACTGTTATCCATGAGGGAAACACTGCTGGAAACAAAATTCTTGATATGAAGCAAGGTAATTTGAAGAAACTTTGATTTACTACAGTCATATGTGTTAAATTCTGTGGAAACATAGCTTAACACAATTGATATGGTTTGAAGACACAGAGCTTTCATTATAAACAATTATTCCTTATGTATGAAAACATTATTAAACCCTTAATTAAATCAAAGAATTAATAAAGAATTAATTACAATTAGAAGTACATATATTTATTTGAATAAAACATTACATATGGATGAAACTGTAAAATTGTATGACACTCAGGAAAAAATAAAATGATATATATATATATATATATATATGTATATATATATACATATATATATATATAATACACACACACACATACACATACATACATACATACATGTGTGTGTTTGGATTTTAATTTTTGTCACTGTATTGTTATATTTTAGAGAAAAGTAAGCCGTCAGTGGAACCTACAAATGATGATCAGAACCCAGTAACATGTCCACCCAGCACTGAGGAGCCCATAACAAAACAAATATCAGGTGAATAAATAAAAACGAATAGATAAATGTATATAAATTTTGATTAAGGTACATTTTGATGGATTTTTGTATTTCAAAATCTTTGAAAAATTTCCAAGCCAACATTTAAATTAATACTTTTTTTGTCTGGATCAGTTCAAATCAGAGTACAATCATTTGTACATGTTCTTTTTATGTCATTTAACTGACTATTATAATTCTTATTATTATTATTATAGAGTCACTGAACTATTCTGATCTAACTGATCCTATTTGTCTTTATAATTTTATTGGGTAACACTTTGCAATAAGGTGTTAATTGTTAACATTAGTTAATGTATTAACTAACATGAACAAACAATGAACAGTACATTTATTACCGTATTTATTCATCTTTGTTAATGTTAGTTAATAAAAATACAGTTGTTCATTGTTAGTCCATGTTAATTCACGGTGCATTAACTAATGTTATCAAGCACAACTTGTGATTTTAATAATGCATTAGTAAATGCTGAAATTAACATTAACTAGGATTACTAAATGCTGTAGAAGTATTGTTCAATCTTAGTTCATGTTAACTAATGTAATTAACTAATGTTAAATAATGAACCTTACTGTAAAGCGTTACCTTTTATTGACACTGTACCTTAAGAGACCAAAAAGAAAAGAAAAAACTTACATTGTCAAACCATTCATGCCAAAACATTTAATTCACATAAATTATTACCTGTGTTTATCAAAAACGCAATGTGCACAGAAGTTACGCTTGCTACCTATATACATTATGAATAAAAATAACATCATATAAATGTTTTTTTTCTTTATTACAGGAGATTCAGAGCAAATACCCAGCATGTCCCTGTTTGTCTATGCATATGGTGTCCTGATCATGAAGAATGTCTTATTTTTTTGCGTTGTGTCTATATTTCTATTAAAGAGAAAAGCTGGAAGGAAAGACAAAAGCTCAGAGACTTAATTCATAAGATAAATATCAAGCAAGCAAAGATTTATTACATAAAGCACATTTCGCTAACTAAAGAATAGATGCATATCTGCAGCAATCTTATCTCTGCTTCAATGTATGGCTTTTAAATTTGTAGATCTGCTTTGCACAATTTATGCATCTTTAAAATGCAATATTTTATTTGCAAATTTAAAATGTTTTGTTTTCCCATTGTAATGTTTTTGTTGCATTCTCAGAATTTGTTAAATAAAATCTGCTCATAAAATAAATGAAATGTTATCTTTACATGTGTAGTAAAACAAATTCTCTACAAACGCACTTTTTCAATTATGAATAATTAAAACTCTTTTTATAAATTATGATTGTATGAGATCTTAAAAATAAAATGAAATTCTTATATAAAAAGATTATATTATCCCAGACATTATCAATAAATCAAAATACCAATAAAATACAGTATGTACCAGATAAGTATAGGTGCCAATAATTCATAACATCATAAAAAATTCTATCATTTATTAATAATAATACTAAACATGACTATTATGTTTGCTAAATTACTGCCTAAAATGTACTATTTTACTACTTATAATACAAATAACACTTTACATTTTTATGTAGTGTACCATGCTACAAAAGTATCCGTTTTAATTTATTAAATAAGTTTAAAGATCAAAATACATGAATGTGAAAACATCATGATGGTGATTGAAACTGCTGCGGTAGGAAAATGTGGTTGGGTATGTACACACCGCAGGCGGAGATGCTTACTGGAAAGAAAACATGCAGCAGTTTAACCACAGCATGATTGGCTGATAATTTATTAGCGGCTGCAGGGTGTTTGTCTTGTTGATCTAAGCTGTTATTTGTGGGCGAGGAGGTTGCACTATCCGTGAGAGCACAAACTGACTCTCAGCTGGGGTTTCCGCTCCCCTCGCTTTCAGGCTGGAAAAACTCATGCATAAAGACTCACATTTAATCAAAACAGTAATTGTTTTAATGCATAATGAAAGAAGAAAACAATCTGCCATCATCCTGCATACTTGAGGCGTTGTGATAGGTACATATATGTACGGAGATACTAAAATTATGCCTAAAAGAAAACCGGAGGTCCCAGACCTGCACCATATAAGCCCTTATTCAGTAAGCATGGCAAAAGCAAACTAAACAGGGAGTAGATTTATTTTTCTTACTTAAGATGATTTAAGAATGCTTACTGAAGAGGAGCCAAAACAAACATAAAAACATATTACATATCCATGCATCACTACAAGTCAAATATTTCTTCATTTAAGTGTGTTTCATGCAAAACTAGGCTAGTCCTTTATTTTGCAAGTAAATCAAGCCTCTATCATCTCTCTGTTCACTGCAAAAACTCTCAGACTGGTAGAAAAAGCATTAAAAAAAGAAAACAGACAAGAAAAACATGAAATTTTCACATACTGATGAGTGGCAGTGCAGACCTGAGACTATACTGCTTTTCACATTTAGGTCGACTCCAGTGAAGTATGTGAGATCAGAGGCACAACAATGTTAATACACATATGGAGCTTATAGCGTAAACGTGAGACGACAGTTGTTTTGTTACACGGAAGCATTTGAAGAGTGTCATAAATGTCGTGTTCAACACTGATATCATTTGATAATCAAAATACACATTAAAATCCTTCATTTTTCAGTTTCAGTACTGCATAAACTATAGTTTTTGTTCAGCGGAAAAAATTAAGACACATAAAAAAACTCAATTGCACTAAGAGCTTGTGTGGGCATAGAGAGACGAATAAACAAACTGCTGATCATGGCGATGGTGGATTTAAGGCAGAGTGACTGTCTAGTTCTGGTCACCCATGTACAAAAACCCATATTAAGACATATGGACCGAGGCTGAGGAGCGCTGGAAGAGGCTGTTGTACTCTGAAAGTCAGTGTTTTATCTGAGCTCCTAATAAAAAAAGCAAAATAACTTATTTAGATTAGATTAACTGAGGAAGAAAAACATTTGATAAAATAATTATTAATATTGATACCTGCTAGACTATGGGCTTCTCAAGATCATGTTTATCATCAAGGTCTTCGTCAGAGTCTACAGAAGCAAAGGATCATATTTAGTGTGATTAACGGAACATAGCTGTTGTTTGCACACATCAAACAAACAAACCAAAAAACACCAGTGGGGATGTTTTTATAAATGCACAAGGTACGTAATATTCATAAAAATATTCACACTTCCAATTTTCTCATATTAGTAAAGTACACATAATTGTGTTGCCTGCAAACAACAACTGAAAACTGAAATTAATATATATTAATTTAATATATGATACATGAAATATATAAATAATATATGAAATTAGTATATATATATATATATATATATATATAAAGTGAATAAAACCGTTGGAGTAAGTATTCATTCTTTTTAGAAGCTCTGCTTGCTAAGATGAACAACATCCGTCTGAATACAATCAGCACAGAAAAGTGATCTTTTTTTAGGCTGTGTATCTAAAGCACATGAAGGCACAGGGTAATGCAAAGACATGTGCAATCATTTAAAATGAATGCATAAAATATTAAAGGGATACATACTGCAGCAATATCAAAGAGTTTAGTTGCCCACAATGGAATGGACACTGCTGATGCAATTATCAAGAAGTGCAAATAAAATAAAATAAAATAAATTAAACTAAATGGTCACACTTTATTTTAAGGTACAGTTCTCACTATTAACTATGCCTTTTGCATCAATAAACTGCTTATTAATAGTTAGATAGTTGTTAAGTTTAGGTATTGGTAGGATTAAGGATGTGTAATATGGCCACGCAGAATATGTGCTTTATAAGTACTAATAAACAGCCAATAAGCTAGTTGTGTTACCAACAAAACTATACTAAACTAAATCAAATTAAACTAAACTAAAAAAATCTACTTAATATTTTTAGGATTCTTATTTGATTTTGTTTGTAAGATTATAAATGTCTTTACTGTCACTTTGGTCAGTTTAATGCATACTTGCTAAATAAAGTATTAATTTTTTTTTTTTTAAATTTTACCCCAAACTGTGAACATTAGAGTATATATGCTGTGTATATACAAATAAAAGATAATCTTAGTATATGAATGTTTTTCTACTCAGCTCTTGGCTGTGTTTCACAGCTTTGTTTCCGGCGTATGCAGTGTGAAAAAAAAAAAAGAATTACTGACTCCAAACTTTTGAAAGGTGTGTGTGTGTGTTTGTGTATGTACACTATATTGCCAAAAGTATTGGGTCGCCCCCTTCTAATGAACAGGTTTGACTACTTTAGTAATTTCCTTGAGTATAAATCTTAATGTTAAAGCATATAATGATATTCTAGGAAATTGTGTGCTTCTAATATTATAGCAATAGTTTGGACAGGACCATATTCTAACATGACAATGCCTCTGTGTATAAGGCAAGGTTCAAAAAGAAAATTATTGATTCAGTCAGTGTGGAGGAACTTGACTGGTCTGCATAAAACCAAGTCCTAATCCCAGTTTAGCACCTCTGGTGTGACTGTAAATGCAGACCTTGAGCCAAAAACTCATCACCAAACACTAATGACTTCTACATACACTATATAGACAAAAGTACTGGGACACCCCCTTCTTTAGAACAGAAAAATGCACTTCCAAATCTGTGGCAACAACGATGGGAACATAATTCATGTATTTAAAAATTGTATTTCCATCTCTTTTGCAACAGTTTTGGAAGTGTCTAAAACGACTGTACACATATGTAGAAGTCATTGGTGTTTGGTGATGAGTTTTTGGCTCAAGGTCTGCATTTACAGTCACACCAGAGGTCCTAAACTGGGATTAGGACTTGGTTTTATGCAGACCAGTCAAGTTCTTCCACACTGACTGAATCAATCATTTTCTTTTTGAACCTTGCCTTATACACAGAGGCATTGTCATGTTAGAACAGAAAAGGGTCCTGTCCAAACTATTGCTATAATATTAGAAGCACACAATTCCCTAGAATATCATTATATGCTTAAACATTAAGATTTATACTCATGGAAATTACTAAAGTAGTCAAACCTGTTCATTAGAAGGGGGCGACCCAATACTTTTGGCAATATAGTGTATGTATGCATGTTTATTTATATATATATATATATATATATATATATATATATATATATATATATATACACATACACATACACACACACTCACACACACACACACATACATATGGGTATGATGGGGTTAAAGGCAAACCTTTGTGCTTTTCACTACTCCCATAGTGTATGATTGCAGAAAAAAAGCGTTTTTAAAGTTTTTATTGAACATTGGCGGAGCAAAAGATTGTGTGTGAATATAAATCATAAAAATGGTTTGTTTAAAAATCTTAGAAATATATGAGGCAAGGTGGGCCACAGGGGGTAAAAAAAATAATAATAATAAAAAATAAAAATAAAAAAATCACCAGCATTAGGCAAAAGGCACAAAGTGTTTATACAAATACTTTAGCTAAAGTAATACGTTTAGAATAGTTTTGAATAGTATCAAAGTTAATAGTTGTTCAAAACAAACATTAAACAATCATAGCAAAGTTTGTACTATTTTCTATTTATTGTGATAAAATAATTTATTTTTGTTCAATAAATATAGGCCTACTGTTATTAAAATTTTCACTGTCAAAATGCAATATCAAAACTATTTTAAAAAGTACAGATTCCCAAAGCACTAAAGTGGATCCCATAATAATTTAATGTAGCTTTACAACAGTAACAATAAATATGATATTTTATTATATGATATGATTAATATTATATTTTTTAAATATGATGGTTTTATTATAAAAAAGGTGGACACCCAACTTAATATGTGACCCTGGACCACAAAACCAGTCATAAGGGTCAATTTTTCGAAATTGAGATTTATACATCATCTGAAAGCTGAAAAAATAAGCTTTCCAATGGTGTATGGTTTGTTATGATAGGACAATATTTGGCCGAGATACAACTATTTGAAAATCAGGAATCTGAGGGTGCAAAAAAAACAAAATACTGAGAAAATCGCCTTTAAAGTTGTTCAAATGAAGTTCTTAGCAATGCATGTTACTAATCAAAAATTAAGTTTTGATATATTTACAGTAGGAAATTTACAAAATATCTTCATGGAACATGATCTTTACTTAATATCCTAATGATTTTTGGCATAAAAGAAAAATCAATAATTTTGACCCATACAATGTATTTTTGGCTATTGCTACAAATATACCCCAGCGACTTAAGACTGGTTTTGTGGTCCAGGGTCACATATATGATATTTATCATCTAAATAACCAATTTTAGTGTGTGTTACATATAAAATCATAGTGGAGCAAAATGTACAATTTATTAATAGGAAATGGCATATTTTCCCAAGGCACTTTAATACAGCTGCAACACCTCTAAATACCATTTTCCTTGAATATCTCTACCGCTCACCGCAGTGCACCTGAGCTCTGACAGTGGCATTTCCTGGAAAATACGTGTCCGTTAATGTTGTATAAATGTAGCGAGTTTGTACTATATCTCTCGCATGTAACCGTGACACGTGATAAATAAACTATGACTACAAAAAAAGTTAAACTAAAAAATAAACAATCAGTAAACATCCACAAAATGTTGCAAAGCTGATGTCACTAATCTTTTAAGCGATCAAGTGACAGAACCAGAAAAACTTATTAAAGTTATTACAACTTGTAAAACACATGACTTTAGATTTCCATGCGGCCCTGAGAACCATTCCCATGCTTGCCCAGCTAATACTGAACAGTTAAGTGAGTTATTACCTGCCATGGACTCAGGAGGAGAATAGAACTGGCCGTCTGGAACGGGTCCTGGGTGTAAAAGAGGTTCTCGATCTAGCGCATTCTGCACTGAAAGATACCCTACCACACAGGACACATATGTTAGCTACATACTGTACGAGCAAATCACAATCACCATAAGTTATAACTATGTCCATTAGCCTTTACTGATCTTAGTTATGATTACTGTTTGCTCGTCTCACTGTGATTAGATATTATATTCTCACTGATTTCATCACCGGCCTCCTGGGGCAGGACTTTGAAGTCCAGCAGCCATGTCTCGATCCATGCCAGAACGAAGGAGACAATGGGTAACAAATACCCAAACGCTCCCTGTGACAGAAGCTGGACGACAGAAGGACATTTTTGGTCAATGTAAAAAGTGTATAAATCTCAAATAAACAAAGTTGAATGAAAAACATCTCATACCTTTGATACAACTACTTTCACTATTAAGAAACCAGTGGTGATTGCTGTAGTTATCTGTAATGAAGAAATGTAGAGATGTGATGGTCATTATATTAATATATACGTCTTTTAAAACCATGTAAATATACGTTTAAGCGAAGCTCAGACAAACTGTTTTCAGCACGCAACTCACGTTAAGTACCAAACGAGGAAAAAAATACAGCAAGTTGTTAATGAATAAAGCAACAGTGCCCTCTGGTGGAGGAAGGAGGAATATGCAGTAGAAAGCCGCTTACCGCAATGGCCCACCAATGGCGCAGCTTACACACGGCATACGCCAGAATCAAGGCTGCAAAGCGGAACACAGCCAAGAGCTGAGGAGAGAAACATTCATACAATAACATTATATTTTGCTTCCATATATACAACATATACAGCATACACAGTTTATACATTAAACTTATTAAAAGTGACAGTAAAGACATTTATAATGTTACAAAAGATACACATTTAATATAACTGCTGTTCTTTTTAACTTTTTATTCATCAAAGAATACATGAAAAAAATATATCGCGGTTTCCACATAACTATTAAGCAGCTGTTTTCAACGTCAGTAATAAGAAATGTTTCTTGGCCACTAAAGAAAGGATCATGTGATACTTAAGACTTGAGTAATGGCTGCTGAAATTTCAGCTTTGCCATCACAGGAAATACATAACATTTTTAAAATATATAAAAACAGAAAACATTTTAAATTATAATAACATTTGACAATATTACTGTATTTTTGCAGCCACGGTGACCATTAAAGACTGCAAACCTTCGAATGGTAGTGTATATAACACACTTACATGTCCAACACTCACATGTATCAACCTTTCAGGACTGGTTTATCAACATTTCATAAACGACTTGTTACATTAAAACTTCAGTTTAAAGAATGCGGCGAGGTAGCATTTTAAAAATAGCATCACTGTGTATTAAAAATCTAGGCCACATAGAAGCTTACAGGGCAAAGTCTACAGGCTTATGTCCCAAATACAAATTTGTCCTGAAAAAAAAAAAAAAAAAGTAACAACAAGAATTGTTTTGCTTTTTTTTTGTTTTGTTTTTTTTGTTTAAATCCAGCACCACACCTCTTACATTTAAACAATTCAAAATAAAGTTTTAAACACTCATTTCAGAATAACTGGATGTGTATATCAAGAAAACAAACCACTTTATATACATGCGACCCCTAGATAGAAGGGTTAAATAGTTCAATTAGATCATCATGTCCTCACCCTCATGTCGTACCAAACCTGTAAGGTTTTCCTTCTTTGTTAAATTGTTGAATAAAGTTATTTTGTTTTCTTTGCGCACAAAAAGTATTTTCGTAGCTTCATAAAATTACAGTTAAACCACTGATGTCACATGGACCATTTTAACAATGTCATTGCTACCTTTCTGGGCCTTGAACGTGTCAGTTGCGCTGCTGTCTATGGAGGGTCAGAGAGCTCTTGGATTTCATCAAAAATATCTTAATTTGTGTTCTGAAGATGAATGAAGGTCTTATGAGTTTGGAACAACATGAGGGTGAGTAATTAATAACAGAATTTTCATTTTTGGGTGAACTATGCCTTTAAAATATGTCAGTGCCATTGATTTGTATCAAGATGCACACCAGTAATGTTTTTTCTAAGGCATATTTAAAAAAAAAAAAAAAAACTACTTCAAGATCTAATCCTGGCTTAATCTAAGCCCTGTCTGTGAAACCAGGCCTATGTTTTCCTGGACAGAAACTATGTGGTTTGAAAGAGCGTAAGTGAGGTCATATGTTAAGTGAGAAGAGTCATCTTTGAAAAGGGAACCGTGGGATGGACTGGCCCTAAAATTTTACCACAACCAGTTTCATCAGAATTCACACCTTTAAATGCTGGTGCTTTCCCTGCTAAAGCATCAAAATGTAATGTATCTTAAAGAGCAGGTCCTGTTTACTTGTGTGTTTGCATTGCGATAAGTTAGGGATTCCCAAACTTTTTTGTCAGCCAAACCCATCTGACCTAAAACATTTACTTGAAAACTCTTCTGAAATAGTAAGCTAATATTTCAGAAATAGAGGGTATTGTATAAGCCAGTACTTACAAATATGTCAAAAAAAGATTTGTGGTAATCATACTCCAACACCTCTTTTTTCAGCTGCTCTTGTATACCTCCATTGACCTGGATAAAGATAAACATAAATAAAAAAAAATTAAACCTTAAGCATGCATCAGACAAAATGCAGTGCAACTATTTTGTCACATATATTTAAAAGATGTTAAGAACTTCACATTATTAATAATATCTAGTGGAAATGTATTACTACAACATACATTGAGCTCAATGATCCAAAGCAAGGTGACAAACAACAGGTCAAAGGTCACAAACAAGCAAAAGGTTCTTCGGACATCAGAGATGCACTTCTTCTCTCCTCCTTCATAGGACTCGATACGGGCCGAAATGGGTGTTGAGTTAATGTTGCCGACACCTCCTATTGTGGCCCGTGAACCTACACTGCTGCTGCATTGGCTGTCCATGACTCGTCCACTTGTGTCACTCCATTCACACTCACTCTTCTGGAGAGTCAGACTCTGTAGTCATGCTTAGTTCTGAAATTACACACAAAGTGGAGGCATTTTACACAGCGATCAAAGGTTTATAGTTATTACTGTCATTTGATAAGGACTGTGACGTCTTTAAATCAACAAACCCACTAAACATCCTGTATAGTAACTACGAGGATATATTTATAAAACACACACACACAAAGAAAGAAGTGATGAAACATTAACACCCATTATATAGTGCAGCATGCGTTTCAGATATAAAAATCACATTCATTTTATCCACAGGGGAATTGATTTTTAACAATAATGTCTTAAAACTTTTTAAAGGCACACATACAGAGTTACAATATTGTTGACTGAAGGTATATGCTTTTGTTGAAACCACCAGTCTGCATTATTTCAACTTATTTTTAAATAAGCTTGTTTAACAGCACAATTCCTGGTGAAAAACTACATTACCCATGATTCTTCAAGAAATCTCTACCAATCAGAGAATTGAAACAAGCAAATTGCACCAAAAGAACACTTTATTTGGAAATAATTGTTAAATGTTGTTTCTACATACACAATTAACATCTTTAAATCAATATTTTTATATTCACCTGTTGTTTTAATTTCATTGTCAATTGCAATGCTTCATGGGATTGTAGTTCTTATCTTCATTAAAGCTGTTAAGTAGACAATCTTGTTTTTTTTGACCAATTTTCAAATACTTTTTGTAATGTTGTAATTCTCATAGTCAGTTGGTTTGGTTCATGGCTTATAATGCTTTAACGGAGACCTATTTGGAAAAATGATTTGGAAAAATAGTGTAGAATCAAGGCTGCTGAAAAAGTAGGTGGGCACTGCTGCCCTCCATTACACGCCTCTTTGGGATACTTGATTCTGACTGGTCAAATGAGGCATTCGGCTGTAAAATATGTAGAATAAGAACATGCTGCCCATGACAACAATGTATACTGACCACTTGGTTCAGGAAACCCTGATGTTCTGTCACACTTTGAATAATAATTTTAACTCAAATTAATAGTTTGTGTCCATATATTATTTATACGTGAAGTAGCTGTGTAATAAGCAGGATAATGTAAAATTATGATGAAAAGACAACAATGTTCCAACTTGTTCTACATCATGACACTTGAGAATCAGCCAAAACTTAGTGGACTAATCCTGGTAAAATCAACAAAGCTTGCTATAATTCAATTTTGATCACAATTGCAAGGACTGCTGTGGTAAGTGAATAGTAACTAGGCACGAAAATGTAGTTCAGCGAGTCTTATCAGAAAAATCATGAGGAAGTACTCCAAAAAAACATTATAAAAAAAAAATTAAAAAAAAACAGGCAAAAGTTTAAGAGAACAGTAACTGTCTGTTGGTTATTGGGACAAGTTCCTCTTACTGATGTCATTTACCAAAAACCACGAGCACAGGAATTCTCATGCCTTGTGGACTGCATTGTTTGCACATCACTCTGTAAGACAGACCTAACTACACTAGACAGGATATTTGCTTCCCCTAAAAAGACACATACATAGGAAGTGAACTAACTTCATACTGTACTTTACATAATTTTGGATTACACTTACTGACAATATAATTAGTAACTTGTATAGGAAATTTGACTTCATTGCTGGCTCCAGCTGATATGCTGATACAAACAGGGCCTAGTTCCTTTTATAATGAGGAAAACTGAAGCATACAACGCACACTAATTATGTTAGTTTGTGTTTATGTTCTGAAGTGGTTATTTCAGAGTTCTGCCCAAGCAATTTGCATGCTATGGGCTAGCATGATAATACAGCAGTATAACAGGAAAAGCAGCGCGAATTTCTCAAAATGTGAGAAACAGTGTCATAATTACACATCACAAATGTCTGTCATGCTGACTAAAACGGTAATAACCGAAATAAACAATTTTACACTCACCATCTCTTTTAAAAACAATCTATCCGGTTACATCGAGTCAGTTTACAGGACATCACATGTTCATTTTTTGTCATATTAGCATCGGTTTATCAAAATAGATCTGAGCTATCGATTATGTCGCTTACCTTGCTGTGCAATCCTATAAAGGTACGCCTTGTATTACAGTCAACCGATAAATCAGTGAGGATCTACCTGTGTCGCTAAAAATTCCGCACCATCTGATGACTTTAGTTTCAGTCATACAGGAAATAGCGTGATGTTGTTTTGGAAAGGGAATTCTGGGATATGTAGTACAAATAGGAACTGAGTCTGACCTACGCACTGCTCCACAGTGTAATTAATTCATTATGTACAGCTCTACACCATGCACTAACAAACAAAAACAATAACAGACCTATTAGAATTATTATAATATATATAAAATCGTTCTACTTTTTTCATACAGTTGCCCTAAAAGTCAAAAAATTAAATGTCTGATTGCACTGAATTAGAAAGACAATAAAAACCAAGTAGCATCTACAAACAAATGATGCTAGAGCTTCTCTCAGAACGAACTTTTGACTTTTAATCAACTGAAAGGTCATTGTAGTTCATCTCATTAGCTAATTGTGGACAAATGAGTGTCCAAATAATTTGTGTCTTCATTTTGAACAATATAGCCTACATTATCTAATGATAATTTCATTACTTATTCTTTTTGCGAAATACTAGATGTGATGTTAAATGTCTTTAATGCATATATATATATATATATATACCTTTTAGTTTTTGAGTCACTGTATTCTTGAGTTAATCAAGATGCTATCAAACATTATTTGATAACATCATGTTCTTTTATCATGTTAATTATCAAGATAGACAGCCAGATCTTTATTTCACACCTCTACAGACTTGAGCAGGAAACCCATTTCATCTTTGTCTATGCAAAACATTGTCTTATGATATTGTTAAATTAATTTACTCAACAATGGTGAGGTAAATTTTTTTTATTGAAATCAAAATTCCAGAAGTTTCTTTAACAACATTTGAAAATAAACTGTAAGCATACACACTGTAAATCATCTTAAAGGATAAAACATAAAACAATAAGTAGACATACAGAATATTAACTGTCAAACAAAAATTAAGTGCCACATTAGTCCATCCTAGATCAGAACAACACACAGTTGTAAATTGCCCCAAATTTGGCATATTAAAACTGAGGCTTCAATAATATTAGGCACAGTATATCAACAAGAACTATTGAACTTAAAACTGACATTCTTAAATTTCAAAGTTGATTATATTTAACAGTACCTGCACTCATTTCATGTGCTCTTGGACAGTCTAACATCATTTATTTAGAAGCTGTTAATTTAAGCCTACTGTATTATGGTTAATGTATATTGTGCATGTAAAGCAGAGCGAGGTATTCAGCAGTCAGACGTCATCTTCTCAGCCAGAGCTGATTGGCAGGTGCTGGGTGGGTTGAACACCCCAGGGTCACTAATGCCCAGCTGAAGGTCAAAGAAACGAGTGGATGTGGTCACGCTACTGTTTTTGGTGTATGTCTCCTGCACGGGATAGCAGTCCTTCAGAGTATACACACCAACCCAAGCTTCATCTGTGAAAGACAGAAGAATGTACAAATCTCAGATCACGCAAATCAGGACAACATGGTATAAACATACTTATAATAAACATACTTTTGCGAGCTGGTTTCCGATCAGACCACTCTTGGACCTCGATCATGTCTCCAGGTCCTCCAATGAAGTACTGGTCCTCATATGTGGAGTTCAGGGGAATATCATAAGGGTCCCAGGCCTCCGTCAAAGTGATCTTTGCACACTGCTTAGTAATTTCCTCAATTTGGAAAAGCACTCCACTCTTGAACAAATAGATGTACTCAAAGAACCTCAAAGAAAATTGCACAGTGCAAATACTTTTAATGCAAGCAAATTTTAGCTTTTTTAATACAATTCAAATCAGTGATTCAGTTGCGTTTATAATTTTGACAATAGTTGATCATTTGCATCTACACAATGGTGAACAACAGTCATATTTTGCACTGACCAAAATAAACTTAAATTTTCTTATACTACTACTACTATTACTATTACTACTACTACTAATAATAATAATAATAAATAATTACTTAGTATTTTTGTCTAGTTTTGCAATACACATATCTAAACATTAAATCAAGATACATTTATTTGAGATGTAAAATGATGTGTTGTTTTTGGAATCAAAATTGAATACTTGACTTTATGCTTAAAAACAAGGCAAAATATCTGTGGGGTAAGAAAATAAATTTGTCTCTTTAAATTAAGTTTATTTTATTTACTCCATTGGTGGATTTTATTTTTCTTAATTTGAGTCAATTAATCTAGAGAAAACAAGACTTTATACCTTACATTATTTTTTCTTGTCAAGTAAATAGCTATATATTGCTTTAAAAAATCATCATCTAGATTTTTTTGTTGAATAACCAATATTACAATTATAAATAATTGTATATGTAATAATGATTATGATAATAATAGTTAATTTTGATATATTTTTTTCTATTCTCGTTTTGCTTCTTAAATAAATTTATGACTTAAAATGTTTAGATATTTAGAAAATAAGACAAAAACATTTCTGCAGTGATAAGAACGCATATTAAAATCTGTTTCATAGCATTTGATGAATTCGTACTTCTTACAAGGTGTGTGTCCCGTCTTCTGCTCCAGGACCCTAATTCGCTGATTCTGCGCATCATAGGAGACCGCTGCCCGTGTGTTTCGTCCCGTGCCGTGATCATACTCAACGGTGCGACCCTCCCACTGTAACGGCGCCAGACAGGGCTGCGGCAACGCCGCTTCTGTCGGAGGAAAGCCCAGACAAGGCACCATCGCGGATAATAATGAGAGTACTAATGCAAAAACAACAAAGCCTAACATGTCTGTTGGTGTAAAGTTATAATGACATTAGATTTAAGCATTCATATAAATATTCAAGGCCTATGAGTGAACAAGAGGATTTTCCAGAAAGTGTCAGCGCCTGTGCCTAATCCAAAATGACAAACTACACCAGCAGCATCCATGTCACAAACACGTCGGAAACACTGATTGGTCAGATATATCCAATCGCACAAGCCTATTTAATTATTTTTTACTAGCTGAAAAAATTACTTTTTATTAGGCAATGTATTCATAATAATATTAAATAATTTATTAATAATTAAAATATTAAAACTTATTATTTTATATTAATATTATTTATTATTTTAAAACGTATTATAAAACGTATAATTTTAAATGTAATTGTTTCTGTTGTAACTAACCATAAGATTTCACCATAATAATAATGCGCATTTTTAATTATCAATATAATAATAATAATTTTAATAATAATAAATGCATTAATGTACTGTATCATTATTAATGTATAATATTTTCATATTTAATGTGTTATTTACATTTTTGTTCTAAAGAACCGTAAGATTTTAATAGTTGATATGGCGGTAACTACAACAACAACATATGTTATTTAGTGTTTGGTTCTTAATCTTAAAAATTATGAACAATAACAACTTATCTCTGTGCACTGAAAGAATGTGTTACCTACAAATCTGACAAAACAGACAGTATCGAGCGTATGTGCTGTTATTATAAACTCCGCCATTTGCATCAGTTTGTTTACGAGCCGATATTTCTTAGACATCCAGACCACCAGATGGCAGCATCTATTGCTGCCAATATTTTTGACTTTAGTCTGCCTGTCTTTAATGTGCGTTTATGTGTTGTTGGCTTTTTAATATGGCGAGTCCCGTCCAACGTGTGTACTAAAAACAGGTTGAATCTGTTTAAAGAGACTGACAAAATGTCTGAATTGACAGAGACTCAGATTGAATCCAGTGATGATGAACTCCCAGAGGAGGTCGCCTTTGATGCGTCCAAAAGTGCTGCTCTGAAGAGCGTTAAAGATGCACTGGAAGCAGCCAAAAGGTCCGTGAGAGAGTCCACTGGCTTCAGACACAGAGCACATGAGCGTATGCGGGGTAAACATTTTTGTTTTTCCACTTTGTTTTCAGAGAAAAGGACCTACTGAAGGAGAAACGGAAAAAGAGACAACAGCTGTTTCAAGAACAGAAGGTACAGGGTGGTGAATACTGTCCTCAGGATGTCTACTACATTATTATTGCCTAGAAAAACTTATACATTATAATTCACAGTAAATTGAGTATTTCTCAAAAAAATCTGTTGTTTTTCAGAAGAGAAAACTTCTTCCTCAAGAACTCCTGGAGGAATTTGATAAAGAACCAAAAAAGTAAGATCTCCAAAAGAGCTAAATGGAAACCATTTGATTCCTTAAATCATTTTGGAAACTTAATAGATTGTTATTCCTTCATTTTAGACAGACAGGGCCATCAAACAACAAAGGTATCAACAAAAAGGTATCAACAAAGCCATCAGACAACAACAAAGGTAACAATAAAAACCCTAACCTTCTGTTATATCTTTATGCTATTTCCTGTTGGTCAGTATTGTATGAATGAAGAACAACTCTTTTATAGACAAGACGAAGACAGGGACCACGCCTAAGAAAATCTCAAAAAGGTAATAATAATATTATTTTTACATTTATCTCACTGAAAGGGTCCCACATGTACATATGGAAAATGTGTCTGATTTCAGTTTACCAGACAGCTACAGAGTAACGAGGATAAAGGATGAATCTGCTGCAAAATCATTGCAACAAAAGGCGATGGACTTCATGCAGTCCCGTCTTTATGGACCAGGAACCAAAAGAACAACCAGTAAGTTAATGCGTTGTGCTGTTCAGATCTTTTTTACCTGATCTTGTAGACCAACTGAATATTCAAAATATTTGTCTGTATATTTATCTTCAGATGCAGAGCTCCTGTCCCTCAAAAAGAAAAAGGGTGCGAGCCAAGGTGCAGCTGTGGAGTTTGCGAATAAAAAATTGGGTGAGTAGTGAGATTTTCATGTTTCGCAAGTACATTATGTCCTCGATAATTGTTTTGTAAAGCAACAGGCTGAGCTGTCTTTATTCATTTATAGGTGCGTCCCAAAAAGCGAGGATTGCAAGGTCCAACAAACGCTTTATACGCCAACAGAGACTGATTCCTTTATGAGATAAAACAGGAGAAAGAACTGCTGAATTATGAGTTTAACACCTGGAGGCGGCTTCCATCATCCTGCTGTTTTTGACCATGTGGATCATATTTTTCAAAAGGACGCCTTTAATTATTTCATACATTTTTGTTTTCTTTAAACCTCATATAGTTTAAAAATATATATTAAACCTTATCAAATAAGATCGACTTGCCTTATATCATGTGTACAAATTAAACTTAAATCTGAACATTTTTTACTGGTGGCAGAAGCTTAATGCAAATTTAAGTGTGCATATTTACTCGACACATCAATAAATGTAAACCTGATCTAAGAATTAATTCATGTGTCAGTTACTTAGTTTAATAAAGTCAATTTTATGTACAATGATGACCAAGTTATGGTTATAGAATTTTACAAGGAAGCTAAAAGGAAAGTTCACCCAAAAATAAAAAAGTCATTTACTCGTTGTTCCCAATTCGTAAGGCTTTGCTTAATCTTCAAAACACAAATTAAGATATTTGAATAAAACCTGAGAGGTTTCTGTCCCTCCATTAAAAGTCTAGGTAACCACAATTGATAAGATCCAAAAAGATTATTAAGGCATCATAAAGCGATTTAATATGAATCAAGCAGTTTAGTCTTGTAAAGAGATATATTTAATTCAGGCTTTAATTCACAAATATACAGACATACAAGTTTCCATGTTTACCATATGTGATTTGCTGTATGTACGATGTGTTAATCATCATTTAGATGTAAATAAAAGCCTAAGTTAAATCTGGTTATGATATAAAATGATTGTATCTCTTCACAAAACCGTCATTAAACGGTTTAATTCATATGCATTGTTTCACAATGTGTTTATAACCTTTTTGGATCTTTTAAGTTTTGGTTACCTGGACTTTAAGTGGAGGGACAGAAACCTCGCAGGTTTTAACAAAAATATCTTCACATATGTGACCCTGGACCACAAAACCAGTTTTAAGTCGCTGGGGTATATTTGTAGCAATAGCCAAAAATACATTGTATGGGTCAAAATTATCCATTTTTCTTTTATGCCAAAAATCATTAGGATATTAAGTAAAGATCACGTTCCATGAAGATATTTTGTAAATTTCTTGCCTTAAATATATTAAAACTTAATTTTTGATTAGTAATATGCATTGCTAAGAATTTCATTTGGACAACTTTAAAGGTGATTTTCTCAGTGTTTTGATTTTTTTTTTGCACCCTCAGATTCCAGATTTTCAAATAGTTGCATCTCAGCCAAATATTGTCCTATACTAACAAATCATACATCAATGAAAAACCTATTTATTCAGCTTTCAGATGATGTATAAATCTCAATTTTGAAAAAATTGACCCTTATGACTGGTTTTGTGGTCAAAGGTCACATATGTGATGAAAGAGTAACCAAAGTCTCAAAAGTTTTAGTAAATGAGAACACAATTTTCACTTTTGTGTAAACTATTTCTTTAAATGTGTGATGAGCCACTTAGTTTGGCTTTCTAAATTTTCTTTGTGGTGTAATCGCAAACATAATACTTGCGCAACAGCTGAACACTCGCTGAAATGTGTCAAAACAGATGGGTATATCTCGTTCAACTGGGTATTTATGTTTTATTACTGAAAATGATAAGACAGTGTTGATGACAATACTGTACCATTCTCCTTGTTTTAAAAGTACTGATGATCCGAGGGATTGACTGGTAAACAAGAGGAGAAAAAACAATGGAGCAGGCTTGCCTCTCCGGGACTGGATATGACCAGACTTAATTTCACCATGTTCCTGTCGCACATCCAAACTGCACAAAAAACACAGTGCAGGCAACGATGATGAGAGAACGCCTGAATATGGACTTTTTAAAAGAGATCGGGTGGATGAAAAGACCATAGACATCAATACAATTACAAATCAAAGTGTCCGAACATTGCATCAATCCTGCTGTGCAGTTGGCAGAGGGAGGGTGCGCTTGCACAAAAAAGGGCATAACTCATACAGCTCACACTAATGCTCTATACTAAATACCACCACTAAGGATGACTCCAGCAGTGTTAGGTTTCTGGGTTTTAATTTTTTTACTGTAAGATAACTAAATGTTCCACTCCTCGTGTTAATATAATTTCAATATTTTTTCTTTTTTTTTTTTTTTCTTTTTTAAATGGTAAAGTACACAAGCTGAGACCTGAAAATAGCAGGGTGTTGCTGCGGTGGGACCATAGTTATTCGGTCTCGCTCACTCTGCCAGCTTTCAACCAAGAACAAATATATCTTATATGCAAGTTTACTGATAATAACATTAATTATGTCATAATAATTTTCCTCATGCCTTGTAAATTAGGAAACAAACAATCAGAGCCTGCTGCACCCCCCACCCAACACCACCTCCCCTCCCCCAAAATAAAAAAAAGACAAAAGGAAAAACAAAATAATGATTGGGGATTTTGTCTGACTTTTAAGAACCCCTCTTCCTAATGTGTCTTATAGGCCTGGGTGAAGAGGATCCAGTCTTGTCAGAGAGCCAGGATGGGTCTGGCCATGTGGAGGCTCAGTTCATCAGGCCATGGTTTCAAAGCTGGCCCCAGTATTTTTATTTTATTTTTTTTGGGAGTCTGGGATGGACTGGGATGATGTGGGCCTCTGTCACGTGGTCATTTAAAGGGATGATTCTCCAGGGGTTAGTGCAGGTAATCATCCACTGATGCGAAGGCGCAGGATCCGCTGCCTGTGCGAGCCATGAGGGACAAACACTGAGCTGCCTGGCCGACGGCGCGTGCCAAGGGAGGCTGCTTTGGCAGGTTATGAGTCTCTGCATGAGAGAAAAAAGTAACATTAAATGCTAAATGCCTATGTTGAATTGTTAGATTCAAGAGTAAGCTCTAATAAACAGCAGTACACACCATCATTTAAATAGTTTTGTAAAGAAATGTATGCTTTTATTCACCAAAGGCACATTAAATTGATTAAAAGAGACAGTTAAGACTTTCATCATGTTACAAAACCATCCTATTTTAAATACACGCAGTTCCTTTGAACATTCTATTCATTAAAGTATCCTGAAAAAAAAATTTGTATCGGTGTTTTCACAAAGATATTAACGACTACAACTGTGGTATTTTCAACAGTGATAATAATAAATGTTTCTTGAGCACCAAATCAGCATATTAGAATGATTTCTGAATGATCATGTGACACTGAAGACTGGAGTAATGATGCTGTAAATTCAGCTTTGCAATAGCAGGAATAAACTACATTTTGAAATATTCAAATATGAAACGGTTATTTTAAATCATAATAGTATTTCACAATATTACTGTTTCGACTATTCTGAATGCTAGTGTTAACGCCATATAAATATAATCTAATACACAATTGATATCATAGTGTGGACAGTGTAGACAGTTCTGAAGCTGCACTGACCAACAAAAAACATAAGTGATCAACAAAAAAATTTGATATATTATCCTGCTGTTCCTGACAATAAGCATCTAGCTTAGTTTCAGGAAAATAAGCCTTTTTTGGCTCATATACACTGGATGCAGTTTTGAGCATGTTGTCAATATTATATGGAGACTGACAGGGAAAGATGAGAAGAGAAAAATTAAAATAATTTATTCATAAGTGTTTGGATTGTAAAATTTGCATATTAATGTGCAATTACACTGTAATATTTTCAAAATATTAAAACAGTCTGTGCATGTGTTATGTGACAGGATCCTTCTATAGACCTACAAAAGGGCTGATGAGGGATCTGCAGCACCATAATTTATCCAAACTACAGAGATACTAGGGTTTTTTTTTTATCAAAATACAGCATTATGTTGCTCACTTAGGCTTTTTCACTTGCTTAAGTTAGAGCTTAAAGATTTTTTCTTAATTCTGAGAGCAACAAAGGGATCATTGTGGTGACTAAGTTGCTCTGATTTGATCAAAGGTGGTACTTAGCCTGAAAAGTTTGAGAACAAAGGTACTAATATACGAAGACTAATACTGTACCTACCTAATATTGCACTGTTGAGTGTTGAGCAGACAGGCTCTCTCTGGATGGAGTCTAGCTGGTAGCCCACAGGGCTGTTCCATGGATCCGAATATGCCAGCAAACTGAAAGCATCCTGCAAGAATGGAGACAGCAAGAAGTTTTAGGATCATGCATGCATGCATGCATGGAATATATATATATATATATATAATACACACAAACATATATATACATCTCCATGTTGACTGGGCATTACCAACCATAAGCAAAATACATTTTATATTATGTTTTTCTTAAGACCGTTTAAATCATATATGTGATTATAGGTACAAAAACCTACATCCAACTACTCAGAACAAGTGTATATTACAGGCAGTACCTTGAGCATCTTCTTATTGGCTGAGTTTTTGCCCCTCTCACGGCGCAAGTGTTCACTCATGCTCTGTAGCTCTCGGCCGAACTGAATCATCCTCTCAATGGCTGCCTGGCTCCCTCCGCACAACTGCCTCTTAGATTGAGCACTATCCACTTCTGTGTACAGAACATTTAATCCATTTAAAATGGTACACGGGATTCATTTGCATAACATAATTGACTAAAGTCACACGCACAACATCAGATATGATAAACAGATCACACAGGAAAAACCCTTTGACCCACAACAAATTTCATTGCAGACACACAGGAATTTAACAGAAGACTGAACACAATTAATGTTCTCACCCATATCTCCATCACATTCCTCCAAGTCTATCCCATGAGTAGAGCTGCCATTCAGAAATCCATTTGAAGAGGATTCAGACACTCCGTTTGAGAAGTGATCAACCTCCATCTCCACCTCAGCACTGCGACCAAGAGTCAACATTTACATAACAGACTTATTTTGTGCTGTACAGTTACTATGTTCCTGTATAATTTGCCCTTCAGAATTAAAGTTGCAATGAAACGGAAGTAATGACAGAACGTTTCTTCTATATTATGACGTATATCCAAGTGTAACAGATTTAGGGATGGGCATTTTTGGCAATTTCTCATTTCCATCATCAATAGGTTACAAAAACGAGTACTCGGGGGGCGGGATGTGTGCAGGGGGCGGAACATGGCCGTAATGGAGATAATGAAAATATCTGATGACTTTTATGAAAATGAATGTTAAAAATATATATGACATGAACACTTGTCTATGAAAACATGAACACATGATTAGAACAGTTAGATTATGATTATGATGCAGCAAAGTTATTAAAAAAGAACCATCTAAAAAGGAATAGCTGCTTGAGGTGAAGATGAGTTACTTTATGCCAATAAACTGAAGCCTGTTCTATGACACATCCTATGATATTAATCAGATAATTTAGATACATAACATACAGGGGTGCAAACTCCTCAGGGGTGAAAAAGGTGACAAACTAAACTACCCCCCCAGGGCTCGCAAAATTTCAAAATCCCTGGTAGCCCTTCTGGCAGGTACTCTTCATATTTTGGTAGCCCGAAAATTAATTTAAATAGCCCAAATAAAAAAAGACCATATATCAATCAAAAACATTTTCAATACACAAAAATCAAGGAATATCAAGGAAAGAGTTTTATATTACTATTTACAGGGTATCTGCAAAATTTTTAAAAATCAATTTAAGGCAATTTATGACTGAGCTGCACAAGTAAAATGAACACCCTATGAGTGGGGTTGGACAGTATCTATGGTGACATATTAAGCCATAAAATGACATGTTTTACAATTCAGATACAGGTTTTCACAAAAACATAGGCTAAGTCTTATAAAAAAGGTATTTCAGCCTTTAAATCATTTTTATCAAAAGGGATATGTCAAACATATGAATTATTATATTAATTTAAAACAAACTGTCTAAATTGATTAGATTTTTAGAAGGCACATTAACTTCTTTCACATTTACAACTCTGTGTTTGCTGCGTAATATAACATGGGTCCATATGCACAATTGGGCATTGATCTAAACATAAGATAGGCTTTTTGGAAATGCAAATTCATTCTCTGCCACGAGGTGGCGCTTTAAGAGCGGCTGAAATAAAGCGGTTCCCCCGGTAACGGCTGTACACAAGCAGCACCGGCCTCATAAACGCTGCTTCATCAGGCATTTTATAGGCAAGATTAAATGAAAATGCTAACGATACGTTTCTGAGGACAGTCAGTTCCCTTCAGAGACGCATTCACATAAAGACATCCGTGCCATGTTTTGACTTTAAAACGTGCAGCGCTCATATTTATTCAATGGCATTGCCTTTTGAAGTTTAATCCAGCTATATCGCGATTCTTGCCTTTCCACCCCCAACTGTAAGACCTCTTGAAATTACATTTAACTTTTTTAAGGCCTTAAAAACTCGTTGGGCAGGGCGGTGATACATTTTGGTAGCCCGACTGGAAAACACAATAGCCCTGGGACGTCGGGCTAGCGATTTTGCGAGCCCTTGGTAGCACAATTGATCTCTTTGCAGCAGAGGCTGCATCTGGCATGGCCTGGTTTCTTTATTTATTTTTTTTAAACTGTGACAATTGAAACACATATTCCTTCCCTTCACATCACGCGGTAATCACCATTTAAACTAGAACACCATAATTTACAGCAGATACAAATGCATTCCGTCCGAAATATGGACAGTTGCCTGCAGCGTCTAAAAGTTAGCCTTCAGGAGTGAGATTGGTTGGATGAGGGAAAGAACATTAAGTTAAGCCAATCAGAGGCAGAGTAGGGCGGGTCCATTCCTTTGCCAACAGGGGGGAAAAAAAACGCTACAGGTCAGATGACTCGCAGATACGACGACGACCTCCACCCCCAATTTTTTTTTTTTTTTTTTTTTTACAGATCTACACGATTCACGTGAATGACCTAGTTCAAGGTGAAAACGGCGAATTTCGCCGAAAGGTGACAAGTTTGCACCCCTGAACATAGACGTAACATGAGATTTGTATGTGCACGTAAGGATGCAGACACCAGTGAATTTTAAGTTACATGCTATAGTGAGTGAGAGAGCTCCCACTGTAATGTGCTTTCATAACAGTGCGCTGAAACACGAGCAAGGAAAAGCATACAGAATTTACTATAGATTCATATTCTATAAAGTTCTCATTATAATGCCATGTTTATGGCAGATTTGTGCTATATTTTCATCTACATTATCAAGCGACTCCTGAAATCGCCTGCGTGTTTTCGAAGCCATATGAAGTACGAAAACAATTTTAATTGAAGTATGCCTACTGTTGAACAAATATGATGAAAAAAGCACTGCTGCATTATTATAACTTAAGTATTTTTTTTAAAAGAAACATCTAAAAGTAATACGACCGCCTCAAATAACTAAATAAAATAACTCAAAAGTCAATATCGGGCATTGCACTTAGGTATGAAAATAAACACTGGTAATATTCAGCGCATTCAGCATGTTAATAAATGTTAATACCCCAACGCATCCTATATTAGATTAATCAGATATGTATGCAGCTAGCACGGACATCACTACGTGATTTTTAAGCCATGCTTCTTTCTTCTCACGTCTGTACTTTGGACTGCATGTGCTGTGGCAAGATAAACAATCAGAGCTCAGGGTGCCGCCCAAAGTGCTGCTATAACCAATCAGAATTTTTTTTTTTCCACGATCATCGTTTTCATGATCGATCGTTGCTGTCACAGCCATGTACTGGAGTACTCGATCATTGTTGCACATCCTAAACAGATTATTGGGGGGGAAAGCAGGGATCTATGGATTTTGAGATGAGGGTGCTGCACTCAAAAACGAATGTGAGCTTGTGGAGGGGAAAATTTTAAGTGGACTGAAAGATTGGAGAATTGTCTGTCATACATTACCAGAGAAAAAAGTAATGTATGACATTTCACTGGAAGTTCCAGTTATGACATTTTAAATATACATTATTAGGTCAAAAAAATTACAAATAATAACCATATACACATATGAACTGTTCACTATAACATACATGTACAAAACATAAGGTGAATTTTCATTTAATGTAAAATTTAAGGATATTTCAATGTGTTATGGAACAAAGACGTACCTAACGCTGGTCTGCTGGCCCCGACTGCCGTTCAGGACACCAAGTTCAGGGCTTGGCATGGTAGGCGGACATGACTTGTGACTATGAGCCGAGGTGTGGCCTTTACTTGATGAAACTCCATTACAGTAATTACTATCAAAACCTGGAGAAAGAGGGAAGTGCAAATGATTCTCCTATTCACTCCTATTCATGATCAACAGGTCATTATGGTCTAGGACTAGCCTTGATTTAAAAATTACGTAATTAGCAGTTCTCAACCATTTTGACTCCAAAGCCCCTGTCTGCCCAAGACAATATTCGAAGGCCCTCTTATCTAAGTCAACATACCTCTGGTACCTCTGTTATATTGTCAGTTTAATGATGTACATCTTTATTTTTGGTGTTTTTCAGCATTTTAATTATGCAAATATAACTCAATTTAAATAATTTTTTAAAAGACTTTTAGGAGCCCTCTGGTTGAGAACCACTAATCAAAATGGCCATTTCAATAAAGACTACATAAGGAGCTAACACAATTAACAGGGCGGTCCCCTGAAAACTAAATTTTCTTGGTTGTATTCGCACTGCCAGTTCGTGGACTTCATTTGTGAAGTGGAATATATTAAAACGTGTGTTTATACAGCTTTTTAAAAATGGTGGATGCCAGAGTTTGTATGGCATGCATTCGGCCAATCAACATACACTTATGCCTCTGGTAGTTCCTATTGTGCTGGGTTAGACCCTACTCTGAAGTAGGAGCTAATTTAGTCCCCCCAAAAGGCATTTCCTTCAATTAAAACCATTCCCAGTTCCTGCGGTGTGGACACATCAAAAAGAGGGTACTTTTAGGAACTAGAAAAATGTTTCTCTGGTGCAAAATGCCCAATTTTTGTAAGATCTATTTTTCACCCATGCTGGCAGAAAAAATTAGTGGATATAATACGTACCTGTCTGGTAGGTCTGGGAGCTGCTGGCTTTGTGAACAGGGCTGTTGAAGAGACGGGGGGAGCCTGGGTAACTATCCTGTGACTTAGGGCTCCTCCCACCGAGACACCTGACCTCACTGTCAGTGCCATTCACCATCTCAATGAACTGCCTGACTCTGGAAGGAGAGAATTGTAGATACATTATGCATTTGGTGTCTTTACTGAAGATGTGCTAATTCCTGAAAGATGGCACATATCACACTTACTTCAACATAAACAGGAGGTCTGGGTTTCTCTCTAACAGGCTTGGGTAAAGTTGTTGAGTGGTTTCTATAGCCTCTCCCATTCTGCCAGATAAGACCAGCTTCTGGATCTCTGCAATCACAAATGTTAAATCATTACTCAGCATTGGGTTGAGAATGTTCAACCCTGAAAGCATGCTGACATGCAGTGATGAATCATTCAGATTCATTCAATTCAACAATTGGACCAGAAACTGTGACACTCTGATTTCATGTTGACATTAACAATCATACAAACCCAAAATAAGACCCAGATAAGTCTGAACAGCCTATTTGTGTTTCCTGTGAAGACTCACTCTGTCTATTTTTGATAGAAGCAAGTTCCTCATGTACGGCCTGGTCAGTTGATTTGGCAAAGGCCTCAGCAGTGGCACAGTAGCTGTGGTGAACCAGATAGGAGGCCACCATTCTAATAAGAGAGAACGAAAAGGTCAAAAAAAGACAAAAAAAAAATATGCCACTAGCATATCCATTCATTACCATTCAAAACTTTTATTTTGGATGTGATTAATCGCTTGTCAGCACTAATAAAAAAAAAAAATACTCCAAATCAAAAGTACTCACTTCTGAATCATGGCCTGCCATTCTCCTTCTCTCTCCCCAATGGGGAAACGGTCAATCTGGGCTTGGATTTTGGTTCTCCATTCACGCATGTAATCCTCAATATCAAAGACAAATGGATGCTGCCCAAAATTGGCGTCCACGACCTCCCCTGGGGTCTGTAGACCCACTGTAGGATACAGGTTGGGCTAAAAGCAAAATAAGCACATTTTACTAAATGTGAATTATAGTTACTGGCTAATTTAACTTTTTTTATTATTATTAATGATGTGTTTGTAAGCACATTGTCTAAAGACTTTCTCATAAAACAAGTGAGATTAGTTTAAAAGAGATGACAGAAAATGTGCCTTGGTTTAAGTCTATCATGGGCGTTCAGAAAAAAAAACAAATTTGATTCGGATTTCACAGCTACATAATTATCGGCCAGGTCGGGGCAGACACATATTAGGCATTTTATGATGCTTTCTGTAGAATAACTTTGGGAGGGTCTGTGCTCACTGTCCAATAGAAAGAAAGGCCAGGGCTGCTAAACTGACATACTTCACAGAAGTACTCAGAGTAGCATGAATGCTGGTCACCAGCCAACTGTGTTTTCTGCTCAATGGATTATTGTTTAGCCCCAAACAGGCCTCTGTTCAGTTAGCAAGAGCAATGCTTAGGGGTTGTCAGTCCAACATCTTGAATGATGAAGAAAGGAAGGAAAGACCAAACAATAGCAAAAGGCTTCCTCAACAATATCTAAAAATACAATAGAATGAAAAATATACAAGTGATCAATCACCCCATGACCTCCAGGTTGTGAAACATACACAGAAACATATTTATAAAGCTACAAATGATATGTTACTGCAAGTTAAATATTTAGACAACAAACATAAAAAACTTCACATTTTAACAAAACACATTTGCATGTAATCAGAATGTAAACAGCCATACATTTATCTGAATAAACTAATGGAGGATAGACTACATAACACTACAATAAACAACATAATATACACCACCATTCAAAAGAAAAATTTCTTTTTTTAAAATTCTAAATTTCTTTTATGCAGCAAAGATGCATTAAATTGATCAAAAGTGATGGTAAAGACATTTAAAATGTTATGAAAATGCTGTTCTTTTGAACTTTCTATTCATCAACGAAACCTGAAAAATAAAGTGTCATGGTTTCCACAAAAATGTTGAGCAGCACAATGGTTTCCAAATGGTTCCAAAAGATCATGTGACACTGAAGACTGGCTGCTGAAAATTCAGTTTTACCATCATAGGAATAAATTGCATTTGAAAATATATAGACAGCTTATTTAAAAATGCAATAATATTTCTGTATTTGGTGTATTTATGATCAAATTAATTGTCAAATCAACCCTAGACTTTTGAATGGTAGTGTATAACATAATAATGCTGCAAAAAATTAATTTCAAGCTTAGAGGTGTTTAAGAAAAATAAAGACTTACCGGTAAATCTGTAAAAGCTATCCCTGAAAAAACAAAACAAAAAAGATTTAGACTATTATTAAAGTAAATACAAGATTTGAATTTGAAAGTGTGTTAATAGCCATACTTGTTAACAGCCAATACCTCCTATAATTTACTAAATCATCCTAAATGAAAAATATTCTTACAGATTTGTACATGATGTTAAAGTGCTCACTGAATTGATGATCAGTAATAAATAAATACCAAACAACCACAGTTTGGTTTAAGACAAGCATTTGATCTTAATGTGAAATTCAAATGTTTACTACCTAGACTGTGTCCATTTTTTGTGTAGAAACAGGTATTGTTGATGAGGTTCACACAGCAGCCGATCACATCGCCTGTTGTGAATGTGGGACCATAGGGCTGCCCAGTGCCAGATGAGCAGAAGGAGTGGCCGTCGTCTCCATGATATCCATATGAGTGTTTGTCCCAACCTAACAGGAGGACATTGTACATTCTGGTGATTTTTGGAAACAATGAACCACAAAAACGCTAAGGAAAGAGCACTAAGCTCTCTAAACTCTTATCTCCCTGGCAAACTGCAATCTCACAGAGGAACACCCTGTGAGAGTCAAAAGGTGGAGGATCAACTTAACATGCCCACTAGCTGCATCTAAGCTACAAAACCTATAGTTATAATCTATAGTGATCATAAATATTTTAGACACAAACAACCTGAAAACATGAAATTTTACCTGGAAGTCTGTTCATGTTGACACCTTGAGCTGACAGGCCAATCCCCATGTACCTGCTCACAAAAACAGAATTTATTTAATAAAATGTTCTGCATCAGAGGAGGTTAAAACTGCTTAGCCTAAAAATTAAACGTACACTCAGTAACTTTATCCCTAAAGAAATTAATGACTGAAAAATGTTTAAAATCATGTACATATGAGACAGAGTTATTTTAGTATCACTTACAACTCATTTTGTATTTGTATATTTTGCATTTACATATTAATTTTAGTCAAACATTTTGTCATTTTTTATATCTTGTTTTAGTTTACTACATCAAGTTTAACTAAATGAAAATGAGATGTTAGCAACTGGCTAAAATAAAATAATTTTTTAAAAATATTTTGTTTCATTTCAGTTAACATTTATTTTAAGTAACAATTTAAATGGTTTTAGTTTTAGTTAACTATGATGGACCGGATTGTTCATTTTTCATGGAATAGGTCACCTCATGGGAACCGCCATGTTGAGATCACATGACCAGCATTATCAATACTAATCATTTCTGTAAACCTCTAATTATCCAACATTTTCACTCTCAGAATAAATTAATTATGGCTGATTTCTAACAGACAATTTCAACAAAGACATTAGTAAATGAAAACTTTTGCATAATGCTACATCCAAGACACTAGGTGAAGTCCAAGACAACTGTTAGCCACAGCCACATAAACTATCAATTACTGAGTGCACCTTTAAATGTTCCCTTTAAAGGGAACACTCCCTTTCTTAAAGTAATTTAAGAAAATACTGAATCCTTCACATACCCATCTCGTCCTTTACTGATAATCTTCACCTCAAAGTAATAGACCCCGCAGGCAGCTGGAATAGGGTGTGTTGCACGGACAGATGCCGCATCTTTTGGGGTCTTTCCATGACCTGGATGACATAAACACAATCATTTACAACTGCTAATAGTTTGTGTCACTCACAAGGAGCACCAGAACATTTGTAACGTTATAACATCACCAGAGGTCGCCATGGCAAAAACGCTTCGCAAAATAATCAATGTTTTTGCTGTGAGAGCTGTATACTTTAGGGTGGTGATATTTTGCCTGGCAACAGCAAAGACACTGCACATTTGCCTTGATATTTAAAAATGGCAGTTTATTTCATGTGAATATGCTCTAAATTTTGGAATTCATAATTATTGTCATTTTTATTAGCAATAACCAACAAACCAATGTCAGAAATTTGTTTAAAATACTATTTATTATCATTAACAGCCAATGTTTGCCCCTGAAATGAATTGATTTATTTATAAAAGGCATGCCACCTCATTCAAGTCAAACACTCCAGTTGAATCTATTACTTAAAAAAATAAATAAAAAAAAAATATCACATTTTCAGAACAAATATGTCAGTTATTTATAAAACCAAACCAACATCAAATACAAAAGTAGCAGTAAATAATGTACAAGATGTAACATGAACACAAAAAAATAATAATTATATGCTATACTATATAGCTCTCTACTGTGCATTACTGATGTTTGATGTTTTGGGCTTGTTGGGAGTGTTTTTTTTATTTTTACTGTTTTTATCAAAAGCACTTTATTTAACAGTCACCTCCGAGACAGCAAATGCATACAGTATAGCTATAGGTCACTATAGTGTCTGAAGAGGGAATAAACCCATTATTTACAAATTATTAACACATAACTGGACAGGCATGAAATAGAATAGGGTGAAGTCAGCTAAAATGGGCCATGTTTTGGTCAATGACTTATAATACCATCAAATAAGCTATGCATGAGATCTAATGATATTCTTATAAATTAGCATGGGTCTCTTAAATATATTTATATTTTTTTAAATGTGAAAAGTATAAAAGTTTTAAAATGATGAGAGTTAGAGTATCAGCAGGTACCTTCTTGAGCCACGGCACAACATTCAGGTAAAATGGGCCAGCTGTTCAGTTAAAATGGGCCAATATAAAAAGAGAACAACACAGGTCATTTCAGCTTAAATCATTTTATTTTTAACAGTAAATTGACAGTGTGCCATAGCAACACCATAAATGTATTTCATTAAATAGAGAGTTGAATGAATATTTAATTAAACAATGCAATTAAAAATGAACTGATCATGTTGTATAGGTGTGTGTTTCTGTGCATTGGTGTCTTTTGTGTGCATATATGTGTGTATGCTTGTATTTTTTAAAGACTGTTAAGATTTTGTATGGATACATATCTACAGTAGGCCTATAAACCTATTTTCACCCTCAATTTCTGTGTAAAAGTGTGTGTGTGTGTATGCAGCCCATTTTAGCTGAAAATTGAGGCCAATTTTAGCTTAACCAGCCATGTCTACATAAAATTACCTTTTTCTTTTATAAATTAAACTTTTTTTAATTTGAACGAGCATGTCAAAACGTTGTTCATAAACCTTTGATTTATTGGTAAGCTTACTTATAATTGCTTTAGTACCCTTATTAGTGATTAATGAAATTTTCTATGTCAAGCTCAATTACCTTACACTTTCTCTGACAAGCTTCATGTAACACTCTGCCCTGCCCGCCTTAAAAATCTCAGACCAATAAAATTTTTTGTTACATGTCAACAAGTGTTGAAGCAACAATGCAAGATCAGTTATTGTGATTTTCTGTTAAAATTTAAAGAGATATGATGCTACAACCTTATTTGGCCCATTTTAGCTGACTTCACCCTACTAAAAAAAATATAACACCAACAAAGAATTTTTTCCACACATTTGAAACATATAAAGCCTATTGCATCATATTTGACTCATGAATTTCTATGCCCTCTACCTGACAAACATGATCAAAACTTTGCTGAAAAACCTGTTATACACAATACTCTATATGCTTTCTGCCCTCAGAATGATAGTTAAATTTTTTTAGCAAAACAGGTTATCAATAAAATTCTAAAAATGCTTTTTGCTGTGAAATCTTTAATGATTTTTATAAAGTAAACATAAGAATAACTTTTATATCATCACTATTATCACAAGACAAACATTTACTGGACTGAAGCAACTTAGGTCTACTACTTGATTATCCATACATCATTTTTTTAAAATAATTGCGTTAAAATGTATGCATCAATTACCATACAACAGGCTGTTGAGGAATGTTTATTTGTACGTCTCTCAAACATCATTGTACTGCATTGGATTATGTGTTTTCCCCCAAAATTATAACTACAGAACAATGATCATAAAACTAAGCATTTAAATGTCATCTTTCAAAGACATATTACATAGTGAAAAGTGATACTTGTCAATTTTAAGTAAGTCTGCTATACTGTTAAAAAGATCTCACTGATTTACAATAAAAGATCAAAATTTCATCTTACTTTTGACATAAAACTGAGGTGTTTTTTTCCCTTGTGTGTGAGCTTCATATTCTCACTTTTTCATACTATATAAGCCACAATGCCTGATGTCTCAAATATACTACAAAACATAAATCATATATAAACTTATTAAAATATTTTGTCTAAAGAGCCAATTAGTCAGGACTCAGGGTTTACAGAGTGAAATATGCATCTTTGTCACATTTTGTAACAGTTTAGTCCTGAACCCCTGATAATCAAACTTATATCTTAAGTAAATTCATAAGCTTATATGTAGCTTGTACATTTATTAAGAATCTTGGTCTACTGGTAATTTAAGGCAGTCTACCTGAAACCTACCTGTCCTCAGCACTGACTGGCCTAATTAATTCTGTGGCCTACCTTTATGACTCAGCTGAGGGAAATGGCAGACACCTCACTGGATTACAGAGGCATATTCAATAAATATGGTAATCAAATTATACATATATTACAGCTTTTCTTTATCTGCTGAATTCCTAGTAAAAAGCCTTACATACACGCAATGGCAGAAAACCTGCCTCTGCAGATAAACACGGACAGGCCTTTCCTAGAGCTTCTGCGTCAGGCTCGAGCTCGTCCTACAGCAGCATGTGTGTATTAAGACATAGCTTTTGTACACAGATCAGGTTTTCAAAAGAGCTGACAATGACTGAATTTCAACTGTTAAACTCCATACAGTAGGTGCTTCCGGAAATGACTGAAGCATCTTTATAGCTCGCTGCTGAAACTCACCACCATCTCCTTGCTACAATACACGAACTTTAGCCTATACTTTCAAACTTAATACCTTTATCATTTATTCTCAAAGACTACATGTCATATACGCACACACAAACACACACTGTTATGCACAAAACATCATATTAAAGCAGTAGTTCAATTTCTAGACAATGCTGACTGCTAGGAATGGTGCTAAACAATGCTAAATGGAGGCTATTTTTATTCAAACATGTCGTCTAAGCAGTTAGTTATTAGCAATCAAAGTTTCGTTACCATTTCGTTTACTTATATCGGTTAACGTGCTTGATAATCACTAAATCATCCCTGTTTCGTAACGATTTTAGCAGTTTGTGTGACTAAAAATAGGTTTGATTCACAGACAATACGAGTACGCAGAAGCTAACAGAAGTGTATTTTTATAGCATTAATCAGAGGTGCAACTTGACACGAGCTAACCTGGCTAATGCCTTCAACATTTAACTGGTAAACAACTTGGTGTTTGTGTTCAACTGCTGCTGTTAGCCTTGGTTACCTTTATAATGCACCCGGAGGTTGTTTTGAGACAGGCCGATGTAGCTGAATTTGTCTTTGGGGCTCCAGGATCTGGGGAGTGGGGTCTCCTGCTCGTTGACGGCCGGGTAAAGGCGTTTAAGCCGCTGGTTGAGCTCTTTTTCCTGCTCGTTGAGAGCCAAGTCTCCGTGAACGACAACCGACATCAGAAACCCACAGCCCGATGACGGTCCTGACATCGCGATCCGATTCCTGCCGCCGATACCAACAGCTTGCCAGCTATCTTTAGCTGGACAGCTTTCTAACAGTGTCCAGTGGCTAAAGCGACCACTGTCAGACACCACAGGAGAAGAGCCGCTGAGATTTCGGGCTTGTTTTATTCGGTTCGCACGGCTAGCCAGCCAGCTAACTGCGATTAGCCCGCAAACAGCCTCTCTGATAGAGTTAGCAAGACGCCAGAGAGAATTAATCACGCCAATACAGCCAAACAGCAGCTTACAAAAACATAACAGACATCCAGAAAGTTGATCCTTGTTATTTAAGACGACATCCAACCGATCGGACAGACTAAATAGGGTAAAAGGAGCAGAAGGACAGCAGCAGAGGGAACCCCGATCTTTTGTTTGTTGTTAGTGTGAAATCCAGCGATCTGATTGGCTCTCTCAAGGTCCAGTCATACTTCCTCGAGCACTTGGTACATGACTAGACACAGGCTACCAATAACATGTCCTCCTTCTCACTTGGGTTGTTATCTAGTTGAGATGGCTGTGACAGTGACAATATATTTGCCTACTTACATATTATAATTTATTTATTTCATCATTTTCATATATCATGGGACAGTGCAGTTAGGGTGCAGATTAGGGTCCCCTTATACACTTTTTATTACGGTGGGGACTTTTCAATGACCTCCTTTGAGAATATGTACTGTTTTCTACACCTAAAACTTAGTATTTAAATGAACATGCAACATAAATTATGAATGAAAGTGTTTTACTGGTGGTTTTTTTACAGTCAATAAGAGTTTAACATATGAAAATGATTAAACAAATTAAAGACTTGGCCCGTTTCAGTGCATTTAATCTTGTTGAAGTAGCATCAAAAGTTTTACAAAACACATACAATTACCTTATATAAAAATGTGAACAGTAGTGTTTTCCCGTACAAAACTTCACATCGGCATGTGTAAAAGTGGAATAATTGATCAAGATCTAATGTTTTGATTTTCCAAATTACACATGTAATGAGAGCTTCATCTGATGTCTTGGTCTTTCCATTTGTTTTTGGGATGTAAAGAACTTTTTTGCAAACTGTATAAAGTGCATTCTCCAACACTCCTGTGATAACCATTAATGGTTCATTCATAACTTTGTCAAAGTGTAAAAACATATACAGTGTTAGTTTCTTTAAAACATGTTCAGACATGTTCATGCTTCGCATGCATTTGTGTTCCAAGAAAAACATGGAAAAGTCGAACTAATAAACATGATTAAAATATTAAAATATGTGTCCTACCCATGATTCAGTATGTGGTGTTGTAGGTTAAGGGCTTTATATTGTAATCATCTGTAACAATTTACAACAAGGTTCCATTAGTTAACCACATTAGTTAGGCTTAATCTTTGTCATGCAATCTTACTTAATTAATATTAGTTAATCTTATTAATTTCCACATTTACTAAATAAATCTGTTAATATTATTCAATGCACATGAACATGAGCTAACAGTCATATTTTTATTAACTAAAATTAACAAAGATTAGTAAACACTGTAACAAATATATTGCCCAATGTTAGTTAATGCATTAACCAACTTTAATTTATGGAACCTTATCGTAAACGTTACTGCATGTTAATTATTCAGACAGAGAAAATGTACATCAGCAAGCCTAGAGAGGATATGGTTATTGATCTGTCCATTTCAGCCACTCCAGGAAAAGGCACAATGGCACATTCAACAATCAGACAGTTATAAATAAAAAAAAGATATATAGTGGATAATTTTGTTGAGGTGGATACTATTTTCAAGTATTCTAACATTACATTGATTTGTACGATAGCCTACTAAATTAAATCTATACACTTTTATTGTTTGTATTTCAGTTCAGTGTACATTGTTATCCAATAAACTGGAAAATTCACGTGTTTCCACAAACTGGCAGGACCCAATCATTGTATATCCACTATAACAGTTATACTTATTGCTTTGGTCATTATGGTGGTACACAGTCCCAAAACTCACGGCACAGGCATTGGCAAAGGCCGTACACCATGACGATGAGAAGACTGACAGGTACCAGACTGACCATCAACACCCCCATCGTGGTATTCTGCATGATTAGCAGATAGACCCCTAGAGGCAGCGAGCTGAAGTACAGCAGCCCCAGCAGCCAGACCAGGACGCGCGCTGAAGTCTGGCACAGCAGGGCCGCACAGTTCCACACTGTCCATCTCTGAGTAACCGAGGCCATGGAGTCCTGGCTGGAAGAGCGGTAATCCCTACCCCGAGCTGGAATAACAGACTCCTGCCGAGGCTCCATAATGGTGATCACCACGTAATTGGAACGAATGGAGGTGGGAGAAGCTGAGGCGGAGTGTCCCACCAGAGAGCTGAGGCGTCTGGGACTGAGGAGAATCTCGCCTTGGTTGTCATTAAGGTTCTGATGCTTCCGTGTCTGAATGGACAGCAGTGCCGACACCAAGTTATACTCGTCTGGCAGACTGTCCACGTCTTCTCCGGGAAGGTCTGTGATGTAGCGGCAGAATGGACAGACCACTGCGTTCAGAGAGGATTCTCCTAAATCGAGGATTTTTGCAAGGCACTTGGCACAAAGGCAATGGCAGCATTCGAGAACCTTGGGCCGTCGACTTTGCAGGCTGTAAGCACAGTAGCAGATCTTGCATTCCAGTTCCTCTGTGGTGAAGCCACCCACCACATCCTCCGGGAACTGTCCCATCATGTCTCCTTCTTCTCAACGCTTTCTCATCGGCTGGTTGTAGTCAAAGCTGTGTGGGAACATGGTTGCGAGGCAGCTGTTGGGCCACTCCTGGTTTCTGGATGGTGTCCTGTGCAGAACGGAGCATCGCCTGTGCTGTGCCACAGTGGCTCTGGACGGGTTTGTGCTGAGGAACATTTCATGCACTGTGTGGAAGGGTGGGGAGAGGCCACCACCGAAAAGATAACTGTTAACACAGCAGTAGAGAACAAACACTGCGGCAACAAAGCAGGCCCTGTAAAACCAGGGCTGGAATTTTCTAGCCAGGGCTTTTGTTGCCACTGAAATTCAGTCCAATTAGTGGCTCCACACTTCTTTCTGGTACACAGTGCTGCTTTTGCTTGATTGATGCAAGATTATTCCAAACAGAAATAGATATTTGTCTGAAATTATGTTAAGTTAATTATATAACAATTATATAACATATTTTACATTTATTTAAAACTTGTCCCAAGCTGTAATTTTGAATACCAGCCAGCTCAGAAGTACACAGTTCACTGTGTAACATCAAAAATTAGGTCAATGCTGTTCACTGAGCCTGTCTCTCAAAGGCAGGTATGAGATTTTACCATGTAAATGGGAATTGGTATTTATTTCCAAACATAATGTATTTTATATATCATGCTCAAATCATTTTAAGGCAAGACACTATATAGGCACATTGTTTTTATTTTTGGGATATTTAGCTTTTCATAATATGATGTTTCAGACCAGAGTAAAGAAAACTACACTACACTTTTAGGTTTTTTTAGTGCATTTTATCTGTTTCAATTTCAGTGCATATCTTTAAAGGCTGTTTTCTCAAAATGAATTTTTTTCTTATGCACTGAGCCAGAAATCTCCACTTCATTTGCACTTAAATGCACCAGACTTTATTATTTTATTTCAAACTATATTCTGAAGGATTTGTATATATTATCTGAGTTCATACAACATTTTACCCACAAAATCAGTGAAAATGTATTTTTTTTCTGGTTGTTTAGAGTGATAAAAAGAGATGAAAGAGAATCCCCACTGTAAAAACCTTTGACTGCAATATATCAGCAAAATGAAAAAAGAGTTTTGAAACTGACTTTATCCAGGTTTCTGTTCTAAAAAATGATGCAAACTAGTGCATATTTAATTAGATATTGTCTCATTTGCATAAACATTGAAATGTTTTCATTCTTAATGTAATCAATCAACTGGGAAAGTATAATAATATACAAGATTTTGTATATGTTTGTATGTCTCTGCAAACTGGAAAAAAAGTATTGCTTAGACTTTCACAACACTGGCATTCAAAAGCAGGAGAGATGAGGGCAATTGTAACACTTGCTACCATAATGATATTATCTTAATGATAAAATAATATAATTAAATACAGAATAATTACTTTAATACTTATTAATGTAGTTTTTGCCTTAATATGATAGTAATCTTTAAGGCTGTCCAAAATTATATCCTTTTTACTAAGATATATTGATCAGCTGACAAGTCGATCACCTGGTTAATTTCTGTGCAGTAATGTTCATAACGTGTTGTAAGAAAAAGTGATGAGGACGTTGAAGATCTTGATGAAGATGTTTATTGCAGCATAGCAGTGACAAAGTACATGTCGTACCTTGGGTTCAACGGAGTCGGCATGAACCCCCAGCATCCTAAGCTCAATCATTGTATACTGTATTACGTTCATCTTCCCGCTCAACATGTAAATGAAGTTTCGTTTTAAATGTAAATTGCGGATAACAATGAAAGTGATAGCCTTCCGTTCCCACATCTTTGGTAGACTTTCAGGTGGGAACGACCAAATGTTAAGGTAATAAGATTAAATAGAATCCCTATCAGTTGTTTCCTGTATCCTTTTGGCCAGCAGATGGTTCTCGATGGCCTACTGCCGTTCCCATGCTATAAGTGACGAATTATCACTCCGGAGATACTATTTACATATCATTTAAATGGCAAGAACTATCACTATGATAATTAAGCTCTTTGTAGAGAAAGGAGTATAGTTTAAAAGACAATTTGGAGTGGAAGCTGGGTCGAGGCAGACTACAATTTCTTACAGTGTTCATAACAAGACCCCAATCTAACAATTTGATAGTGTTACTATTGGCTTTGACCTTGCAGCCAAGATTAAATGTCAATCATGTTTTATTTTCTGAAATTGAGATTTATACAAGCTAAATAAATAAGCTTTCTATTGATGTATGGTTTGTTAGGATAGGACATATCTGGCTGAGATACAACTATTTAAAAATCTGGAATCTGAGAGTGCAAAAAAATCAAAATATTGAGAAAATCGCCTTTAAAGTTGTCCAAATGAAGTCCTTGGCAATGCATGTTACTAATCAGAAACTCAGTTTTGATATATTCATGGTAGGAAATTTACAAAATATCTTCATGGAACATGATCTTTATTTAATATCCTAATGATTTTTGGCATAAAAGAAAAATTGATAATTTTGACCCATACAATGTATTGTTGGCTATTGCTACAAATATACCCATGCTACCCGGGCCAATATTACAACTTCACGACATTAAACATCAGAAGAACGTAGGCCTAAGAGATGTTAATTTTATAGAGTAATTTTATACTTTAATATTATTTTATTATTATTTTTTTATTTCCACTGCCAGTGGCTGTTTACAGCACTATACAGTAATGTACACTGCGCCCTAGTGGTTAAAGAGCGTATAAAGCTCATTCATATTTTGTATTCAAAAGAAATAAAATATCAGATTATCTACATATGACTGTAAAAGAGGAGTGTAGGCTAAAGAAGAAATATTTTTCAAAGCTTCAGAATGATGGCTGATGATAAAGAAGAAAAAGATGAATAGAAGAAAACAACGCATCCTTTTCTTGCAATATGAACGAAATCAAACAAAAAGTTGATTTGGCTGTGATTTGGAGCAATAAGCTGCATGCAGAGGTAGCTTAACCCGGAGCAGGTGGACAGTCGCACAGCTGACTGACCGATGACGTAAGAGTTCCCAACAGCAACCCGGGGCTGCCTCTGAGTGACGTCAGCGACCAAACAACAACAAAATAAAGAGCAGCTGGCAGCGCGCGTGAGGAGAGGGTTTTGCTATGGCTAATCAGGGTGGATGCGACAGCCTGGATGCTTCAGAGGTGGAGCCGGTGGTAAAGAGCGCCGGCGAGGCTTCCTCCAGACCACTCAGCTCAGGTGGAGGAGGAGAGATGGCGGAGAAAGGGGAAGAGCAGCCTTCGGGAGTCCGACACCCTGCAGACACTTATCCTCTGTGCCGCATATCAAAGCTGATTAACTGGAAAAGACCATTATGGACTTCCGCTTTCTTCGCAGCTACAAATATAGCGTTTTGGTGAGACACATGACGCAGCATATTTTTATTACACGAGGAATGTATGAATGCAAATATCACATTTCCTTTCAGACATTGTGATGTTGGAGTTTAAATAAAATATTGCAGTAATGGGTCAGTCTTTATCGCTTTCCAATGCTCTACATTTCTCTGCTTAATTAAATCAGCAGGCCTAACTGTTTTTTTTTGGTAGTCTGGCCCCTAAGGCATTTTCCTTTGACCATTTTCTCTGTGGGCTATCTGTGGTTGCGCTGGACTTCACTACAGTTGTATTGCTGTTCGTACTGTGGTGGACCTTTTGTGCTAGTGACAATTGTTTTTTTTTTTTTGTTTGTTTTTTTTTTTGCATATAATGATACATTTTGAAGACAGGCTTTTAAAAATTTGCAAATCATATGCATTTCCCTACATGCACAAAAGATGTCAATGTATTAATGGCATTCTTGTTGTGGCATGTGGATAAATATTGGATTTGGGTTAACATGGCTTTATTTTGGAGTGCAATTAGGAATTAGTTTCACCCTCCAAGCACATGATTTTACATAACTTGTAATTAGAATGAATAGAAATAATAGTAATAACCACACTTGAGCATGTAGTTTTATTGTTTTTAAAAGTATGATGACAGATCTTAGATCATTTTACTGCTTTTATCTTAAAAAAACAAAACAAGCACCATACATACGAAAGTGATAGATAGATGTCTGTTTACTGTAGCTGTGCACGTGATTAAAGATGGGAAACCTGATTGTTGTTTTTTTCCATGCAGGTTTGTGTCCCTTAGTCCCTGTCGGGTGTTCAGCCTCATCTCCATGTGTGTGTCTCTTTTAGTTATAATACAGCTGATGAGAGATGTGGCTCTTTCCAGATCAAGAGGTGTGGGTTTGTTTAATCTCATTATATTCTAACATGTGTGACTGTTGTTACTGTTGTCATGAGAATAGAAACAAATGTCGATATGGTGTCCACCACCAGTGTAGATCCCATTGATGTTTATTTTCCTACTTACAGGAGCCGCTCTGTGGAGGAGTATGACAAGCAGGTAAATTTAGAACATGCACACCTATACAAATCAACTGTCTTACGCTCGCCAAGGCTACATTTATTTGATAAAAAATCCAGTAAAATGGTAAAATATTATTACAAGTAAAAGAACTGTGTTCTATTTTAATATATTTAAAAATGTAATTTATTTCTGTGGTGGCCAAGCTGAATTTTCAGCAGCCATTACTCTAGTCTTCAGTGTCACATGACCCTTCAGAAACTATTCTAATATGCCGATTTAATGCTTAAAAACATTTCTTATTATTTTTGTTTAAAACAGCTATTTTGTGTTTTTGTGGAAACCAAGAGACACTTTGTAAAGGATTCTTTAAGGAACAAAAATATTTGAAATAGAATTTGTGTGAAAACATTGAAAAAGTGCTTTTGATCAATTTAATGCATCCTTGCAGAATAAAAAAAGTATTAATTTCTTAAGTCAAACTAACCCCAAACGATTGAACTGCTTATTTATTTATTTTTTAATAAACTAAACTTGACAGAGATAACCATATTTATTTATTTTGAGAAAAAGAGCAGCTTTTATGCCCACTAATAATTCCTTTTGCGTTCATATGAGTTTGAAACAACATGACAGAATTTAAATTTAAAGAAAAAATCTACCTACAACAAATATGCAAATAGTTATTTTTCTAGTAGCACTGAAAATGTACTTGACTCAAAAATTTGAGGAGAGCACACATCTGAATGTGTTTATAAAGGTGTTTTTATCTCAAGTATTTTCCATTCATCAGCTACAATCCATTCTGTATCCAGTAGAGGGCATCCTATACCTCTTTTTGGCATTATTGATGACACACAGCAATCCATAAAGCCTGTCATGTGAGTTTAGAGATGTCAGTGAAATCCAGTGCTTCTTTGAAGGAGCTGTTGTGAGATCAAGACTAATTAAGAAATCTAACAAAGCACTCCTGACCTTCTTGAAACTTAGAAATGTACAACACTGGTAACCATTCTCATGCAGTAGTTTGAAGAGTGTGTCCAAGTGAACCAAGATTAGATAATCAATATTTATGTCAAATCTTTGCATATGAGAACATTCGAAAGTTGGCCTAAGTTTGTTAAAGTATTGGATTAGTGGAGGGCTTGATGAATTTATCCAATACTGCTTATGAGTGGCCTTCGGCTTTCCATTATTTTAATCCGGCTTGCGTCGTGCTGTACTCTGACCGAAGTTTCCCTCTCATTGTTTACATGCTTATGGTAAAAACAAATGCAATGGCACCATTGTGCTCCAGTGGGTGAGATGCCAGTGTAGTAATCTTCAGTGTGGTTTTTATGTGAGACGGGCCTCATTAAAACCTCGGGTACTTGACCAACAGCTGCTGGATTGCCTCAGCTTGTTCATTTCTGCCAGCTGCTGTTGATGTGAGTCCTGTTCCAACAGTTGTCTTCACCTGGATCTTCACTCTGACCCCTTTGCCCCCTGTCCTCCCATAGCTGTGGGATTAAAGAGCTTTCTGTTGTGCCCTACTTTTTGTGTTTTGTTTATTTCATAGAAGTTACTTTATATTTAAAGTGTGATGATAGTAAGAAAAATAATGTCTTTAGTTACTATTTCTTTGGTACAAATGTTTACACAATATAATGTACTAATATGTTTCATCTGTAGTGATGAAACGCTTTGTTTATCTGTACATAGTGACGTATACACTGGAGTGGGTTGTTTTTTCCTGTGGAAGCATGTCGTGTTGTGAAACTTGAGTTTATGTTTCAGACTGAGTGGCATGGCGTGTAGAATGACACAGCCATTTGTGCGCTCAAGAGTGATGGTAATACTTTCTTGGATTTACTCACCATTCTTATTGGGAGGATTTTGGAGGGTCCCAACCGAGAAGCCAATCACATCACAGGGTACTAACTAACAAAGGGTGTGTCTGGACACTCAGTGGCCCATTGGAGGAAGGCTGAGTGAGGGTTAGATGACTGATATTATTTGTTCGCTGACCAACTGACCAGTCATGGTCCTTTCGTCACAGTCAAATGACCAAGTCATAATAATAGATAGAATGATATAAACAAAGAGAGAATATAAATAATAAAGATGACTGTTACTGTCTGTATATACAGGGGAGACTAGGCAAGTTTTTACACTTTTTACTCCTATTCTCTGGGAATGTAATTTTTGAAAGTCAGGTTCTGTATATATATTTTGAAGTCTTGGTTAGAAAAAAGTTGTTGAACATGTCATTATGGTTTAGTTTATTTATATTGTCATATGCTGGATGTTTAAGAAAACCATACTGGGGTAAGCAAAATGTAAACAATAAATCGAGTATGAAAAGATAAAATATACAAAAATAGCAAACTATTGACCAAATTTTTGACCATTTAAAACATGTAAATAATTATGAAAAACAATCAAAATGTGACAACCTGTCCCAAAAAGACGTGTGAAAATTAAATATTTAATTCATAAGTTGTATAATTGTATACAGTTTAAAACACAGGATAAATAATAATAATAATAATAATAATAATAATTTAAAAAGTGCCAATCTGCCCCAAATGGATGTTTATGAAAAAAAAAAAAAACTAATTAATAAATTGTATAATTTTATAAAATAGAACAAAAATGTGAAAACCTGTCTCAAATGGACATTTTTGAAATATACATTTTTTTAAAGACATGTAAATAATAATAATAATTAAAACAATAAAAATGTGACAGCCTGCCCCAAATGGACATTTACAAAAAATACCCCTTGTCCTGAGAACATTTCTAAGTTCTATTTTCATGATGTATTCATGATTCAGACTCTTGTCTGAATGTTTGCTAGTGCAGTTTTATTAATTTGTTTGATGATATTTATACTGTATAATATTTACTTATATATGTTGCGCTAAAGAAGTTCTATATTTAAAATATAATTAATGTATAAATAAATGTAACATCTATTTAAATGTAATGATATTTTAAAACATTCACAATGAAACAGTAATTTACTATAAATCGGTGAGATTAACAGAGAGAGGAAACAGTGGAAAGTTATTGTGATGCCAGGAAGTTTTTTTGTTATGAGACCCATGTTCCTGCATGGAGACCATTTTTCGTTGAGAAAAATTTGTGTAATTTAAAATACTCTTCTGAGAGGGTCTCATTCTGTGAAGAGGGGGTATTAAGGGGGTATTATGTGGAGTGTTTGTACATGTGTGTGTTCATACCCCAGCACTGTCTGTCTGATGCCTGCTTGTGGAATGCTATGTGACTCTGGTATTTTTAGACCTGACCAGTTGAAATAGTGAAGCTCAGGCCTTGGTCAACATAAACACTAGCTAGTGTGGCTTCATGCGACACTTCATTTGTGACTCTGTCTGAACTCTGGAACTTATCACTGACACACTCACCTTCTGACTTACCTGAACACCTTTCATGTTGAAACCTAGAAATTTTGAGATGACTGCTGAAGACCGTGGATCAGCACTGAGGTAAAAAAAAAAAAAAAAACACTATTTAAGAAATTGGTAAAAAGACAAAAGTGGTTGTTAACTTTGAATACTAAGAATCAGTGTTATGTGAATTATACCTGACTAAGTGGCTAGTTTGTTTATATGACTTGGATATTTATTTTGTCTTTTTTCATTTTTTTGGAAAAACATGTTATTTGAATCAAGTAATATTTGTCTTTAATCTTACTTACATCGCAGTTATTTTTGTCATGTTTCAAATAAGAGCTTTTTCCTAATTATTTCAAATGTCAGTCATCATACATCAGATGCATCCGGGGCTGTGTGGTCTCCATAGTGACCCTTGTTTTGGAACATTTGCTAGGGGGAAGTTCATGTCGATTGTCACAAGTACTTTATAGGTATTGATACGTGCATGTACACCACACAGCCATGGAACCTGTCAGTCATGTGTGATGAAGTGTACGTGAACAGGCCCACAGACAAGCTAAAAACATCGTTAAAGTACTGCCTTTTACCCTTATTTTACAAATTAAGAGACGCTATTGATTTTCAGTGGCATTCCCCAGCTGTTTGTTTTGGGCTATTTTAGTGCTCTGTCGCTGGGTCTGTTTGAGTGTCAGACAACTAGCTTTCTTTGTTGTTTTAGCGATTAGCATGGGAGTCAGCTAGTCGAGGGGTTTGGTTCTCAGAATCCAGAGTCACCTGTTGTTGGCATTTACAGAGACATTAAAGGCTTTTCTACATATGTTCTTTGGTTTTAAAAGATTTTGGACTTTCTTGAGGCAGCAAACTTTATTTGGTTTTCACATGATAACATTTAGCAGTAGCAAGCATGCCATGCGGTATGATTTCAAATAGCGTTAACTATCAAACACCACATAGTGTTAGTCAACACGCAGATTTCCCAAAAGGTGTAACGAAAGATCTCATCTGATGAAATCTCTTAACATTTGTGAGCATTACACCTCATTGATCTCCAGTCGTCAGCTCTGGTCTGGGTTGGGCAAGCCTGAGCTCACTTTCTCTGGCACTTTGGCTTAGATGGTGAAATGCTAATGTGAGCTCTGTTGCCTCATAGTCACATGCCCCCCATGCGCTCTGTTTAATAGGAAACCTCCGGTGGGGAAACATGTCTGTGTAATGTTGGAGGTGGTTTATGACCTTTTTGAGGAAACGGATCTGTAGGAGAGTTCCTAATTGCATGGGTTATGTGTAGCATGTTTTTGGGGTCAATCTGTTTGTTTGAAGGACTTTGTGTTTGAAATGTTTTCGACATATAGACCTAGGTGGCATTGTTTGGTTTGCTTTGGAGATGGGAAATATAGGGCGACAGCTGTGAGGGGATGGGAGTAGGGCGCATAACCACAGATAAAGGGCATTAACAAGCCACCTGTTAATAGATGCCAAGAAATTCCCCCGTTCTGAAAGTCATACTAATTCATTCAAAGCCAAATGTTTGACCAAAGAAATATTTACTTGACTTTTTACCTGATGTTATTATTAGCTGCTCATGATTTATTTTTGAAGCTAACTTACATTATACTTTCCATGAAAGTGAACTTTCCATGTAACATCAAATGTGATTTAAGCTCATCAAAGAGTGCCAGTGGGCTCAAGGAATAGCGATTTATGTCATTAAAAATGTGTTTGTCGATGTAAGCTGTCGGTTAAGGACCTAAATAGATTGATATGTAATCATATTTTAAAACAATCTTGGGTGAAACTTCAAATACGTGAAGCCAAATTTTTCAATGTGCAGTAATTCCCAGTAATATTAATTTATAATCCAGGCATTCTCAGGGTGCCTCCTTTTCAGTTATCTCATGAACCCATTTTAGATATTATATAAGAATCCTCTTGTACATTTCTGCAGTCATCACTCAGACTGTGAAGTATTTAACACAGTGTCTGTTCTGATAGTGCAAGAATCTGCCTTCAAAGGCGTACACACTGTATAGCTAAAGCTATAGACACTGACATCCATTTATTAAAATGGACTAAGGTCTACATTTTTATTTAATTCTTTCCATCCTCCATAACATGAATTTACATGTCGTGTATAGTGTATAGGCATGTTGTGTCATATTGCAGTTCCAGAGGTTAAGAGGCCACTACAAATATATAGCAGCATGTGTGTTCAACAGATATGCAATGATAAATAAAGATGTTTACATTGTTTAATTGAATGAATGAATGAATGTGCGCTTTTTCAAAAAGGGTCGTCTTTGCTTCTGGTTCAACTTTAATGATCATTTATGTTACTGGTCTTTTAATTGTAGCTGGGAGGTCATTGATTCTGTCCAGGAGGGCAAGTCTGGATCAGGATCTCCATTCACAGACTTCTGGACGAGCCTCAAGCTCTTCATTGAGGAGACTTCCTCTTTTAAGCAGCAGAATCCAGGCAAGGTATGGACAAATTTAGTTTTTGCATAATGTACCCTTTTTTACATTAAAATTTAGATTGTAGGTTAAAATATGTATATAGGGAAACCATATATATATGGGGTATCATGTCAAATCTTAATTTCTTCTACATTTTCCCCATCTTAACCACCATTTTGCCTTCTCTAGTTAATTTTTCATGGTCTGACAGTGGTCTTAATATTAATTTATATCATCACTGATGCAGGTACATCAAATAGTGATGTATGTTAAAAGCATACTTTTAATGTTTTATATATTATGTATAGAAAAATATATGTATATATATAATATATATATATATATATATATATATATAAATACATATACATACAGTATATATATATATATATATATATATATATATATATATATATATATATATATATATATATAGTTATATATATAGTTTTAATATTAATTTTAAAATTAATAATATATTTTTAAATAATACCATTTTTCAATGTAAAATTATTCCATTCCAAGAGCTCATAAAAGCTGCATGTACAGTGATTATAAAATAATTAACAAAATGATATTTAAAATAGATTTAGAGTATAGCATGTCACATCGCAGTTTATTAACTCTCCAGAAGTATTTTATGTCAAAGTATTTTGTGTCTCATTGCAGTTCTGTCTGCTGGTGTGCAGTATGTGTTCTTTTCTGGCAATACTTGGACATTACATTCCAGGGGTTGTTATTTCATACATCTTAGGTAAGTGTCAAATTAGGTCCTACACAAAAAAAGATGTTAATTAATACTTAAGTCTTTGTACAACTGATTGTAACCATGCTACTATTGGCTAAGGTGAGCATGGCCTTTCCTGGATTTACCTCCAGCACACTCGAGAACATCCAACAGTCTGTTTGTCATGTGATAGTGGATTCCTAGTAATGTAACCATGACGATATTCCCACTCAGTCTCTGGTTTCTCTTTCTTCCTAGCAGTCAGCAGGTTCATGAACGCACTGGTAAGTGTGACACGTACATTAATAGTTTCTACATCTGTTTACTGCAGTGCTGGGCATTTTTCTCTGGCCTTTGGTGTCGTCACATGAGTTTGGGATGTGGTTGGAACCAGTTCTGCAGAAACTGAACTTTGGAGTGGGCGAGTTTCTTCAGAAAATAAAGGAGAATCATGGTACGTCTCAAATACACACTTAGAAAATTACTGAATTTTACATGAATTCCAGTGTAGCTTGACTCCCAAAATAAATTTTAGTGGAAATAAAGCATAAAAATGAGAAATGTTGCCTGGCAGTTAACTCAAATAAAAATCAAAAGCGCAAAAATAAAAATAAATCTGAATGCAAATATTTAAAAATAAATATAATTTAAAAATAATTTAATAAATACGATAATAGTATATAAATAGTACTAAAATAATGCTCTATGGGAGCTCATAAGTGACTGATTTGGAGCGCAACACGCACTATGAAAGGGTGAGTCATCTGATTAAATTCAGTGGAGTTTGGCATTAGCATGTTGCTAAGCTAACAAGGCAGTACACTAAGCATATAAAACATAGTTCACACACATTTTTACATTTTTCAATTACACTGAAGTATTTTTATCGATTCTGTTTGGTTTTGAATGAAATATTTAATTTAAAATCATGGCTGACTTGCATTCTTCATATTCCTTTCCCACTGAAGAGAAAAGGATACTCCAGTCACAAGCCAAGAGAGAGAGCATTGAAGCAGATCTGTCTGCACTTTTCCCCAAGGTCAGTGAGCTGCCACACAACTGGCCAGATACTGTTACTCACACGCCTATCATGTGCCACTGAAGACTGTGAGGGCTTTAAGATATGACAATAATATACATAATATGTCCATTTCCTGTCTGTGTGTGAACTGATATTGAGTATCTAATACAGATGGACTCCACCGTGTGCAAAGAGCTGTCTGTATCCGACACAGAGGTCTCTGAAATAACATGGACAGACAATGGCACCTTTAACCTTTCAGAGGGACACACACCTCAGACCGAAAACTCTGAAGGTAAAGCTCTCTTACCTTTTCCAGAAATATCTGTATGTGGGTGATTTTCCAGGTCTAAATATAGTCTAAATATAGCAAATGATACAGATAGACCCTTACATAACAACAAAAACCCTGCAAACTAACTGCCAGAAACTGATGTGTGTATGTGTGTGTGTTTTGTTAATTATATATAAATATACTATTTGTATATATGTATATGTATTATATTAAGTATATATAAATATATTTTAGTTCACTGGAATCAGTTAGTCATCTGCATGTTGTGATTATAAAAAAGGAGATTTAAGAATTGAATGAATGTCAGGTTTCTATATTGGAAAGCTGTTTTTATGTGTTAGAGCGGTTTGGGTATTATAGCATTACAATAAAAGTATGTAATGTCTAAAACCTTGATAACTTATATAGTTTTGAGGCATTCATTAATAGATATTATACTAAATTGTATTCCAGTTGAATGTGTATATATCTCATTGGTTTTTTTTTTTTAAATGGGGGCATTTTCTATATTATATATTTGATACAGACTCAGACCGGCGAAGTGATGAGGAAGTCTTCACCGGTGGACTACCAGAGTTTCCCTCCTTGGACAATGGCTTGGGAACAAATGGAGATGACGACGAAGACCTGAGCATTGGGATGCCCACCCCTCCAGCCCATCCCAGCAGGGTCGGGTCCACACAGTCAAAGGAGGAACCCATGGCCCAGGCCCTGGAGGTTGTGCAGAGGCTGGCTGGAGACGTAATCACGGCAGCAGTAACCGCGGCAATGCAGGAGCGCCTGGAGGCGGCTGTAGCGCCTGCGCTGGTCCAGGCCCTGGCCGAGGAATCGGACAGCGAGGCGGAGGACTTTGAGTTGTTGGACCAATCAGAGCTGGAACAGCTGGAAGGCGAGTTGGGGCTGGATCGCTCGAGCCATGCAGAAACGTCTAAACCTAGCAAACCCTCTTCAGGCTTTCTGTCCAAACTACTGGGGCGCCAATGATTTTATTCAGAGGGGTTCTGCTTCCCTCTGTGATGGGATGTGGGTGGGAGGATAAATGTCGGGTTTACAGGGAAAGGTCCAGAGTAATGAAGGTATTCCATTATTTTACTTTGCTGGTGTGATTCAGTTGTTTTACTATTAAAACAAAGTCATCTGTGGAAGGAGGCTACTTGTGTATTTCATGGGGAAGGTGATTGTGGCTGGTTTTGGCGTAGCTCCATCTCAGTGGGTCATCGGAGGAAATAGTTTTCTCAATGTTTCCTGTCAACCTCCAACCCGCCAATGACCAGAGGGTTATGGACCAGAATAAAGTCATTTGTTTAGCTGTTAAAGGGCTGGTAGATGCAGGATACTCCATATTTTGCTGCCAAATATTTTTTCTTTTTTCAACTTCACATAATTAAAATAAAGCTTCACGGCCAAAGAGTAAGGGCCTCCCACTAACTGACAATCAGGATAGCACTAATAAGCAAACAGAAACACATGTGACAAATATGTATTTTTATTTTATTATTTTATTTTGTATTTTTCATGAAGGATTTTTGAAAAGCTGGTGGTCTTAGTGTAATTCTTTGCATGGGTAGTCATGTTTTAGACCTTTTTTCAATTTGCACCTTCTTTTATAGTGAACCAACTAGGCATCAAAGTTGAACAGATTATGATTTAGATTCATATGAATATTCATCAAATAGTGCTTAAAGGGATGGTTCACTCAAAAATGAATATTCTGTCATTAATGGTGTTTAATGTTGTTTTAGACTCCGCTGACTTTCGTTTTATAAACAAAAACAGTTACACAGAATATTATCGTTTGTGTTCCACAGAACTTATACAGGTTTGGAAAAACATGAAAGTGAGTAAATAACGATCATTTTTGGGTGAACTCTTTCTCTTTAATGTACAAAAAGACCTTAAGTCGTTTTTCAGGCAAAAGGAACAAAAAGTAAAATGTATTTAATCCCCAAGAACAATGTAGAGAGAAGACAATTGTACTTTTAGTCAGTCTTATAAATCAAAATGTCTCTTTGGGGATCATTATCTGCTTTCTGTGAGAAAGAGAGTAGTCTTTTATCAACTGACCCATTATTCATAATTGCCTTTTCATCAATGTAAGTAAAGACGCACATATAACCAAGACTGTTTCTGTTCACAGTGTGGTGCTTGGTGTGTATCTAAATTTAGTGTTTCTAACAAACTTCTGATGTATTATGAATTTTGTTTTGAGATGTATCAAATGCTTTCTGTAACACATTTGCTGAATAGGAATTTCTGCCAGTCACTATAATGACTGCTATCCAAAAATGATTCTAAACAGTGTCAGTTTGAGCAGTTTTTTTTATTATTTGTTCCTATATATCTCTCCTGTTAGATTGCTGCCACGCACATATGACGCCTTATATGCCTGTGCAAGTTCGTCTGTCAGAGCGGAAGAGAATAAGCAAAATATAGTCGTATAAATCTTCAGAATGTAATTAAAACTGTACAATTCAAAACTGTGGTTTTTGTCTTTATTCTGAATGAGGTTTTGCAATGGAAAATGTCTTAAGTGACTTTAAAACAATCCTAAACGAGTTCAAAACATACTCATTGGGTTCAAATTTCACATTAAAAATCTTTTTTTCTTCACTTAAATTTTTATATTTAGCGATAATTGTATATAAAGCAAATGGTTATTACTTCTGATAATTATTAAGAAATCAAGGACTTAAAAATTTGACTTTTCATTTTGCAATAGTAATTTTGGAATGGAAAAGATATAATTAAATTGTAATGATAATGTGTATTGTTAATTGTCACCAAATGCATGATTAAATGGATAATAAATTTATTCACTATCATTATATAGGTACTAAATATGAGCTGTTTTCACTGTTTGTAGGTTTACCAGGTAAAGGGGAGGAACAGTCTTCCTCATAAATCTGACACTTTTAAACAGCACCCCATGATTTACTGGTAGTCCACCTGTAAAGCGCACCATCCATACATCAGCTAAACTTTTCCTCAAGTCAGCAGAACAAAATAAGGTCATGTTTCAAATGTGTATGATTTATGCTCATCACTATGCAGGGCTCCATCCAATGCGCATGAATTAAACCCATCAAACATGAATTAAAGTGAACTATTCAAAAATGAAATCATGTTTCAAGACTAAATATTATGACAGCTTTTTATGGAGAGATGTTTATAATTACATAAAGCAGATAAAAAGAACAATACCAACATTTTCAGTAACATTCAGTCTGAACAAATGTACAGGATGCAACATGAGTGACTGTACAGGTTATAGCTAAACATACTGAAACCATTAAAAAGAAACTCTTCCATAATTCTGCATCTGGTGGTCCTTTAAAAGATTCAGGCCCAGCAGGAGATGTTTTTACTACCGCAGAATTTCTTTATGAAGTGAGTGGCTTAATGTGGTGTGATTTGTGTCTCAGGGCCAAAATAAAAATCAAACAAGCCACAAAAAATTTGCCACACATTCATTTGTTCTGAATGTTCTTCAAAGAAAGAGAAAAATGCAAAAAGATTGTCAGTATGACAGACCTACTGGATTACTTTGCTTATCACAATATAAATACAGATAACCATATAACGAACAGGTTTCTTAAACATATTATTTGTATTAATTTATCTTAATAGTTTAATGTCGCTGATTCATGTCACCCATGTCACATTGAAATATGTAAAATTATACAAGATTTAGTCACTTGTCCTTTCCGGCATGTAAATTGCATGGTGTCATACACATCATCTTACAAGAAAACAAGCCTGAATTCTTTCTAGAAAGGCCTTTAGTTTTCCATGAACTGGTGTTGTTTACAAATTGTGTTGCTGGTTGGGAAAAAGCATGGCAGAAATATAGTTATTTCATAGTTATCTCATTGACTGTATTTAGACACATACAGTTTGACAACCAGAAACTATCGATTTGTTTTGAACAACAACATTTTTTAACATTTGAAAATAAGCTTGAAAAGAAAGTTTGTGATATATTTTTAAGAAAAATACCACTTGGTTCAATATTTTGATATTCGCACATTTTTAGGTGTTACTTAAGTCTGAATGCATTTTGGAGCCATTGTATGAGTGGATAGAAAGGAAAAGTGCTCTGCACTATTTCCAGGTGAGAAGATGTGAAAGCTGGCTTGTCTCAAGTCTCATAAAACTCTACAGAGACATACAGGTGAACTGTGAAAAAAGAAATAAAAAAGCAGAACTCCTCAGAGTTTTACCACCTTGACCTTCCAGCCACACTCGTTCTGTCACAAGTTAAACAAAAAGTCACTTATTTCACAAAAAGCTGGTGAAATAGGGCAATTAGATGTTTTTGGAAAGGTAAGTAGACATTTGGTAAATATAAGCTACTAATAAAAATAGCTTCAGTGAAGGACAAATAATTTTTTTGTCTTCTAAGTGATTTTTAAACTCTTCTCTGGCGCCAGGTGTTCCGAAATTCTGAGCGCATGTCACATTCTTCTACATGTGGTATGTTGAAATTATGAGGCCATATCGTGTTTGTGTGCTCAGCTGCTTCCAGGTTGGATTGCAGGTTTATGTGCTATGTAAAACACCTGTTTGCAGCAAGCCTGAAGTTTAATTATATGTGTAACAGTGGACATGCTGATTTGGCCATCCCATGGTCATGATGAATGGATCTTGGTGGACACTATTAAACATTCAGTCACATACAGTACAGTATTTGCATAAGAGTTGCATGTTGCAGATGTCGTTTCTAAACCACAAGCAGGCAGCCACCATATAGCTTCAGCTATAGAGTTTTGCAGCTATATATGGTGGAAAGGAATCTCCTGAAATGATATCTGACAGGCTATCATTCTGATCTATGATGTTCTTGTCATAAAAAGTAGCCGGATCGTTAACCCAAACCTGATTTTTTATAGCATCCTGTAACCTTCTGGCCTTCAGTTGTCTTCAGCTTCTTATGACAGTGGCCGACACTTTCTACTTTTCCTGTGGAATCTTTAGTGAGTGTGAAGAAACTGCCAGATAACACCTTCAAAAAGCTGCTAACAGGAATCTGCTTGTTGGGGAGAGTTTTTTAACAGCATGGGTCTGGTTTTTAATTAGCTTACATTATGTTTTCACTTTGCCATAGACTTAAGCCTAAAAATCTTGAATGAGGAAGATGATGCGGGTGTTTTAACAATATTGTATAAAGGTTTCTTGATATTTCACACAAAAATGAAAGTTTTGTCAGCATTACATCCTCCACTTTTTCCAAAACTGTAAGAGTTTCTTGTTGTTAAATGATGTTATTAAATAATATGTTCGCCTAAATAAAACTGATTTATATGAAGAAGTTTTTAGATTAATTTATTTTTTTAAAATATTAAGCATAAGCAAAGTATACAAACAGAAAATTCCATAGAGCTTTACTTTATAAATCTGGCAGAAATATGGCAGAATGGGGAGGAATGAAGGTTTTCTGTCATGTTTGTGCCTCAGTGGTGTGGCACCTCATTCATCAATCACTAAAAAGGTATTTCTTTGATTATTTCTGCATCCCTCCGGCTCCCTCTTCCAAGTTGGATCTTGCTGCTTTTCTTTTTAATTACAGGACGCTCATTGGTCAATGAGCTGATTTTGCAAGAGCCAATCCCGAAAAGACTAACAGCAAGCTCCTGACATCTGACATGCCTTTTTTTCTTAATGATCATGGAGCACCTTAAAAATGTTGGCGTTCGCCACAGCAGTTCAGAGGGTTTGAAGGGGAGTGCAGGGGTTGTGTGAAGAGTTCAGTACGCCCCTTCAGAGCCCACCAGCAACTTAGGAATATCTTCAAACATTTCTGCTAGAACAGGTAAGTGCTTGAATATGAAATATATTTTTAATATTGATCTATCTATCTATCTATCTATCTATCTATCTATCTATCTATTTGATAATCTTACATGGATTTCTATATATGTTGTATTATTTATAATGTGTTTGTCCCCCCTCCCCATCATTGCACAATGTAAAAATTAAAAATTAAAAAGAAAAAAAAAAACACAATTTGGGAATTATGTAAGACAGGAGTAAACAGTATTCATAAAGGCATTTAAAAAATTGCAGGGAAAGCCTAAGAAATACTTATAAATCTAAAAAGTAACTATTTTAAAACGTGACAAAAGAAAAAAAAAAACAATTTAGCAACTATATTTTTCACAAGAACAATAGAATGTGAATTGCAGTCTATAAACTAAATTGTACAACAACACGTTATTTCAAGTTATTGGTCATTTTAAACAAATTATGCATAGTTTAAAAGATAAAATAGTTAAAAGTTCATTATTATTTAAGAATCAACTATTGAAAACCCCAACTGGCCAACCATTATTTTGAATACTGGTTGGAAATATTCCTGATATGGATCACTCTCTCAGTTTTTGTTTTCAGGATTCAACTAATCAAGAAAAATGGCCCGATTAACATTATCTGTTATATTCTGTGGAATGGCTCTTGCTGCTGTCTTTATGTCAGGTGAGAATCCATTTTGATCAAAAGAAAATATTCTGTTATCTTGAATATTTAGCACAATTCAAACTTTGCTCAGTGTAAATCACCGTAGCATTAAATGAAGCATCCATCTCTGAAACAAAGCACATCTGGTTACTATTACAGCAGAAACTTCACACAGTATTTACAAAACCAGAGAAAACAAATGATCATTGTGTATTGTTATTCTTTTTTGTGAACACCTTTGTGAAGTGATTTCAGTCAAACAGTTTCCATATAACATAGACCTTGTGATTATCAGCCAACTGTATATTTTCCAGGAGCTATAAACATCTAAAGAGACCAACTGGAGATGCAGATATATGCCACAAATAATGTTGCATGTACAGACCATTTTACATCCTTCATTTTATTTTACAGCAGTGGTAATTATGGCAGCAGCCCGTAGGCTGGTTCCCCAATCTCTTTGTACTTTAACAGGTACACTTGCAGGGGGTCCCGGAAGTTTAAGTCCCATTTTAGAGCACTTAGAGCTCTCAGAGAGCCGAGCGGTAATCACTAGAATAAGACACAGGCTCCACTGACGGGAAAAGTGCCTGCTGTGTGCACTCATTTTCCTTCATTTCAGAAGTGTGACATTTGGTTCATAACAAGTCAATTTAGTTTTTTCTTTCTTTTTTTTTCTTTGCATTTTTTTATTATTAACGTCTGACACAGACTTTCTGAATGCTGGTCCTGTAGGCCGCAACGAAGAAGAGGATGGTGAGTTGGGACTTTTTTGTGCAATTATATCATCAGCTATTCTGTAAATGACACTGACATCAAAGCTCAGATGTGAGATAATGCCATTAAACATGAATCATTATGCTGCACACCTGCAAAATGGCAGTGGTTCATTGTTTCACATAAAACTTCTCGACATCTTGGCCCCAAAATAGAATCTCCTTCTTCTTATTGCCATTTTAGGTTATACATCATAGTTATGGACTGTGACACACTGGCAAAGCAAAAATCCAAAGATGTCTTAAGAATTCAATCAAATCATCACAGAGTTTTCCATATTTTATAATAATAGTGAAGTCGGAAAAATGCTAAATAATAAAATACACTATTGTAAGATTTTGATTAAATAAATTAATAAATAAATAAAAATACTGAGATGTTGTCTGAATATTATTTAAAGGGATAGTTCACACAAAAATGAAAATTCTGTCATTAATTGCTCACCCTCATGTCGTTTCAAACCCGTAAGACCTTCGTTCATCTTTGGAACACTAATTAAGATATTTTTGATGAACTCCAAGAGGGTCAGAAAGATCTTGGATTTCATCAAAAATATCTTAATTTGTGTTCCAAAGATGAATAAAGGTCTTACTGGTTTGGAATGACATGAGGGTAATTAATGACACAACTATCCCTTTAAATGATGCTTGATACTTAATGTTGTCATGTGCTGGTTCAGCTATAGAGGGCGCTGCTGAGGTGAAGACAGACAGCAAGTCATCACTGAAAAAGCTGGTCCGTAGCAGGAGGAATGTTGCCTACTACAGGAGCCTGCCTGATTTCTGGGGCTGGTATAAGTACTTCATGCAGACCAACAACCAAGAAGGGGTGAGTAGCCTTAAATGAAAACAGAGATTGCTAGTCAGGGTCAAAATATTTTTGAGATTTTTCTGACTTCATGTAATTGTCCTAAAAATAAGTAAGCTTTCTTAAGAGCTGTTTACAAAAAATTGCGACAAGAGTAATCCAATTAGCCCAATTTTGTTTCTCTGTGGTTATCTCCACAGATTGAGGACATGGATCGCATGTATCTTGTTTACCTGCAGAACAAGCACAGAGTAGAAGAGGGACGCTCCTACAACCATTACCTCACTCACCTGAGTGAAATTTACAAAGCCTGTGCCAACTCCAACGACCCAGACTGCATTGCAGAATCCACCAGCAAACCCAAAGCCAAGATGGTCATGCCTGTCCCTGTGAGGCAAGCTACTGTGACAGTGTGCAACCCTTACCTTGATCCCTACTGCCTCTATGCTGTTAGACCAAAAGCTGCAGAAGAAGAGCCTTCACCCGCCCCAGAAAAGGTCCCTGCTCCGATTCTGTCCCCTCAACTCCCTCTGCCTCTGAAAACCCCGCCAGCTTACTACTACGCTCCGGTCCTTGAGCCTTTCTTGTCGGCTGAACAGAGGGCGGAACTGTTGCGTATCTGCAATCCTTCAGACACAGAGTGTTTGCAGTACCACCTGCGCGCTGCTTATGGCTACAGGCCCTCACTTGGACCTCTGCCCTCCTATGCTCACCTTGGATGTGATCCTACCAAAGATCCTTACTGCCAGCCCAAGCTGGTGGCCAGATCACCTTCAGGTTTGTATCATCTGTACCCCACTTGTAACCCCGCCACTGACCCCCTTTGCGTCACAAATGTAGTTGCACCTGCAGCCCAAACCGGTGGGAACGCAGAAGCACCTAAAGAGCGGTTTTGCAACCCTTTGTTTGAAGAGGGCTGCAACCCCCTTACAGCTGCCAAACTAGCTGGACTCAATAAGCCCGTCTTGGAATACGCTCCAAGAGATGAGCCTGCGCCTCTCAACCTGGCCTGCGACCCTCGCTACGATCCGTACTGTCTGATGGGTGGAGCCGCTGCTCTCAGGAAACCCCCTCCGGTTCTCCCGGAGTTCCAGACCCGTCACCACCTGGGCATCCGTGGGAAGACCAAGGAAGGTTATGACTGCTACATGTACTATGATAAGGACTGCACCCCGGTGGAGAGCCAGGACTTGAGGGCAAGTGTTGCCAGTTCTAACCCAGACTGCCACCCGTACGACCCCAACTGTGGTAAGTTTGCCCCTCAGCTGTCCACTGGAGCTGAAGCAGCCAAGAAGGTCAAAGACGGCATCATCGAGCCCCATCCGGACTGTGACCCAGAAATCGATTACAACTGCCGTCTGCGCCGGGCAGAATCCGCAAGTGAAGAACACAAAGATCATCCAGCCCAGCAAGAACAAGCTCTCCCTGAAAATATGGCCCCTGAGTACCCAGCTCCACGATTCGAGGACATCCTGAGAGGCTATATGGGTGGCTACAAGAAATGAGAAGAAAAAACTGGATGAGAACTTGCAAATTCAATCATGTTTATACACATGTAGCACCAGTTTAGGTCTGTGCACAAGAAGCAATTCAGGATCATCCAGGAATAGTTTTTGCATTGATGTTTTAGTAACTCTAGAGATGTCTAAGGTCTTAATTCTGTCTGAAATGTCATGTTGGGAAACAAATCCATATATTTGGGGGTTTTGTTAGTGGTAATGTGAAGCAATATATGTATTTATGTATTATATAATGTAGGGTTAGGGTACCTGAATAATTCTTACTGATGCATAAATCTGTATGGTAGTTTTTCTCTAAATTTGTTATGTGAATTCTTGATATATATTTAATGTAGTTTCTACTTTGATAAAAACAGTCTTTCTCTTCTGCATTTTATGTTTAATATTTTCAGTAAAAAATAAATGACTTAAATGAAGTAAAGCTGGTGTTTTTTTAAACATGCATTAACATCAAAAACATCACAACAGCTTCATATTTCAGTACAACAACAACAAAAAAGGTGCAATACAGAAATCTATCCATTTAAAATTAATTTTCTGAGTAAATACTAAAGTTCACATTACAAACTGTGTGATTTACATAAAAGTGACAACACATGATATGACAGATTGGTATAGCTATTACAACAAAAATAATGCATTGAATTATTAATATAATTTGAATCATGCAAATGAAGAATCAACGCATAAAGTTGATGTGTTATGCAATGGCAGGCTTTAAAAAGGAGAACAAGAAGATAGACAAAAGAGCTCAAACTTTATATCTTCTAAGGGAAAATAAATTAGTCATTCACAATATTCAATATACAACTTACAAGTTACATAGATATACATTTATTATTTTGAACCTATATGCCTGCTGTAGACACAGAACAAGGTTTGTGTGGAATAGAAATGTCATTTATTCTAAACACCATATAAAAACACATTAAACATTAGTACCCAATACCCGATATTTAAATTATTCACAACAGCATTCGGCCAAAAGATCCCTCAGGCAGATGAAAAATGAGTGCACTTGATAACTGTTTTAAAAGAGCTTGGCATGCCAATGTAGTAACACTAATGACTACTCACACAGACAGTGAACATGTTGAAATATGCATTAACTGCAAGTGCACTGTAAATATGCCACTCTCAGAAGGTCCCTCAGCGGGCAAACCTAACTAAAAAAGGAACTGATGAAGCACACAAAATATACCTAATACTTGGATTACCCAACACACTCTCCCAGGGATACACGGCAGATTTTATTGACAAACTTCATTATGACAGGCAACTTGAGTGCAAGAAATCAGCTGGGATATGTTACCCAATTGCAGACTCAGCAGCTTCGCATTTCATACCTCTGGCACGTCTGTTGTGGTTCTTTCCTTACTGTCTAATTGGCCTTAGGTGGGCTTTGAGAGGGGATATAGCAAAGGCTATGAGACTTTGAACTGTTGCTTAATGCCTCAGTCAGCATGAGTCCGGTTTGTGCTGACTGCACCTCTCCATGGCCTGCATACCTGCGGGACCAGCTGAATGTCATTAAGTGAATGGGAAAGGGCCCAGAATGGTAATGAGGGTAAATATGTCCTCTGCATAAGCAAACAGAAATTAGCAATGTACTTCTGTGTGCTGTATTCAGCAGTGCTGCAGAGTTTCTCATTTTAATTTGGTCAGTGAGTGAGTTTGTGTTTGAACTGCATTCTTGAAAGGGACTGTTACGAGATGAGCAGAAGATCTGGCCTTGAACAGAGATTTCAGCTATTTTGATTGCACTTCTATACAGTGAAATGTGGCCATTGAAAAGTTCTAAAGTGTAGCTTTTCTTCCCAATAGTGAGCTTGTAAAATAACACATACTGTTGTTTGACAAACTTTGAGTTTGACTAATGTTTGGCCCTAAAGGAGCTGCGTCTGACAATGATTTTCAAACCAGATGTTAGTCATATATCTACAGTCCTAAAACTGTCCATTGTAAGTTGCCTAATGTACTGAAGGTAACCTTTTGACGAAATGAGAGATGCCCTAGTTACATGAACAGTTTTAACTACTTTAATCTCTCTGGGTGACATACTTACAGAACACTGATGACACATTCTTTGTACTGAGCTTCAAATGAGAAAGTACGTCTTTGCCTTGCAGGGAAACCTGCAGAGGAAAAAATAACATCAATATAAAATGGCATGACTTAAGTATATTTATACATTCAGGTGTGTCTGTTCCTATAAACGCCGGAATTTATTTACAGCTAAAGTGTTACAGTTGAATTTTAGCATATTAAAATGTTGTGCTTACGGAGGATGAAGAAGAAGAGAAGATAGTCAGCACTGTCGCACGTAAGATGTACACAGCCTCCTCATGCAGGCTCTGAAGCATGTGATGACATGGTGCAAAGGCTTCACAACCCAAGAGGAACATTTTAAATGTTGGTTCAGATGGAGTTGTCTGGTACACTTCAGGTTATTCTCAAAGATTTAATTTAAGATAAAGTTGTAGTTTTGTTGCTCCTCTAGAATCTATAAAATGTTAGACAGTCTGAATCACTGCAACACATGTAATTTATTTATTGAATCAGAGACCTGTGTTCGGGAGAAATTACATCCTGATTTTCTGATTTTCTAAATTCCATTTCTTACTGGGTTTTAGTGAAACAGTATATGATCAGTCTAAATAAGCTTTAAACTATGCACTATAAGCTTCACAATGTTTGAATGTTTATTAACAAGCAAATAGGCTATGGTTAAACCTTTTTAGTTGTAAATAAAAAGTAAACAAACACAAGAATTGTACCTTTTTTGTTATTTTGTCGTAAATAATTAAAGCAACTGCACGTAGTTTTTTTTTTCGACTTTGGGTCCCCCTACAGTTAAATGAGTGATGTTCACTGTCGTAAATAGGCTACTGTATATAATACTGTCATGATTACAGTGGATTGGGTAAAGGCTAGAAGGGATACGTATGGCGCTACTGGGCATGCGCACATCAATACAGCGTAATTTTTGTCACACTGTACAACAATAGTTAGCCTACTATTTTTTAATTCCTGTAAGGGGTAGGTTTGGGGTTGGGGTAGGTGTAGACGTTAATAAACACAACAAGCAACCACAAACAACAACAACTACAACAAAACTTACATACAGAGACTTTTAAGACACGCTTTTCACATTGAATTTTCTTTAATTTGATGGCACACACACAATCATCATCAAATGTTAGGCTATGTCATTTTTGTGTCCATAAACATTATCACAGTGTCATTTTAACCAGATATAGTGTTTGCTATCATTCTGTGGTGGAAAATAGATTTCAACTGCTCTCTCGCTAAGTGTAATTTGACCAGCTACCAAGATTAGTGTTAGCTAGCATAAATAGCCTACAGGCAATCTTAGTTTTAATAAAAATCAACCTGGGGCATAAAAGTGCCCGAAGTTGAAGAAACACCCAGCTATATAAAGTAAATGTAGTTGTAAGTGAGCTGTGGATGAATGGATGCAGTATGGGCAGGTGGATGGATGATGAATCGGGCAGCAGCCGCTGTCACATGATCCAGTGAAGCTGAGATCCAGCAGCGCAGCTCTGCACTCGCTCTCCATCTCATCTGATGCTCGGTCTCTGTGATTGGTGAGTAGCTTCAGTGTTTCAGCTGCTGTCTTTTGCGATTCTTTACATCGTTGTCAAATGTTGAGATGCTTGTCCTTATGTATTTCCTGAGGTAATTTTAGAGGTTTATTTTTTCAAAGAAGTGCTAGGTTCTTCCTTTAAAGATTACGTTTGATGTCTTTAAAAATATCGCGTTGACGTTAATTTTAAACTATAATTAGCCTATTTATTTTATGAGCAAGGCCTGTAGGCTATAAAAAATTATTTTCAGTGCATGCAAAATTAATGACTCGAGTTGGTTTCGAAGTTTGCAGTACAGCCTCTTGCTTGTTTTATTTTATTTTGTAAGACAGTAGGAATAAAAGGGTTAGGCTACTATAGTATAGGAGCTAAAATCTTTTTTTTTAATCTGATGCAAAATTAAAATCTTAGGTGTTCTCTTGTTCTAAAAACATCTACTGTATGTTCTTGTGATTTAAAGGACTCAAAACCCAATAGCTACACTTATTTGAAAAAACTTTTTGAATCTGCAATGTGTAATAATGGCTGCTTTTGTCACTTCAGTTATTTAAATCTGTTGCATTTCACAGTTGGTCGGTCTCATTCACTGCATCTATACATATTGCTATGACTGATCTTGACCTTATTAAAATGATTGGTCTATGAGGGGGTACTATTGAGAATTAAAACGCTAAACTTTCTGCGAAGTTTGAAGAAAATCACATGACTTTCACAGAGTTGCCTTTCATTTTATTCAACCAGTTGCAATATTCCTTTTGTACAAGCACAGCAGGGGCAAAAGCAAAATAATCAGTCATATCCTCAACTAGATAAGATGCTCACAGTCTTCCTGCAAACCCATTTTCTTTAATCAATATTGTTCTTTTAGAGTCGAGAGTGATAGTGCGGAAGATGTATGTTATTCTGAAAAGAATGATTTACTATTCAGAATGTGTCAGTCAAGGGACAGGTGGGGGAAGCCAGCCGTGAAATATCCTTTCCGCAAGTAAGGCTTATCCCTCATTGGGAATTCTAGAAGGGAATTCTACCATACAATACTTGGACAGAATTCCTGAGTCTTCCTCAGAGCTTCTCTCTGAAACCTGAATACAGATTAAAGTATGTTTATTTATATAACTTATCATTTTTAATAGCAGGAATAAGCCGTAAGTATCATGCCGTATGCTTCTGATGGCAGATAAATAACTCTATCTAGTCAGAGATACCTTAAACTCTCATGCAGGACATCTCTCCCAGCAAAGTTTTATTATGTAGACACCTACACAGGATGAAGGATCCTCTTTCTCTAGTCTAATTGAGAATAAAAACGTGAGTAGGAGGAGGATGATTGCATAAACCACCCCATTTTGTCATGTTATTTCAGAAATGCAGCCTATTAGGCTTCACACCAAAGCCAATTTACTGTCTGGTCTTCAATCTTCACATGCTGTATTGCGATTTAATTCCTCTGGTTTGTTTGGAAGTTTATTGTAGATAGAGAATGAAGAGATGGAGTCTGCTCCTACTCAGAATATACCATCATCCTCAGACCTCATTGACTTTGGCACTGCAGTGATTCTACCCAGCAGGCTACAAACCATTTAACAGTGATTAAATCTTCCACAAATCTTTTCATTTAGTGTTTGTAGAAGTTTCTCGCCTGTTCAAAATATTTTGTTAAAGGGAGGGTTCACAGATTTTCAGCTTTGTATTGTTATGGCAGTATAAGTAAATGAACAATGTGCATTGTTTTTCCATGTTACCTGCCCCATTTATTAGTCAGCAAAAGCTGAGTGATGTAAAATGTATCATCTGGTGAACTTTTGACAGCTCCAGGGCTTTTATGAAAACAGAGCATATTTCCACATTTTGTATCCCTGCTCACAGATAGTCTGATCAAGTCAGGTGCATTATGGGTGCTGAAGTCTTAGCACAAGTTTTGTTTTCCTTTTTAGAACTAATTGATTGTAGGCCTCAATGATCTGAGCTTATACACCTTATTTTCTGAGTGAACTTAAAATTATCCACAAATAATGGTGCTTTCTCTCAAAAACATAAACTTTCTCTCAGGTACATAACTAAATACAAAACCTGTGCTAACTCAAAGAAAACAAGTTGATAATGATTGAATCCATGATTTGGTGATAATATAGCATAATGAGAGATTTACAAGCAATTTAACCAAATTACACAAATTAGGAAAAAGATTTTCGTCACAACACAACAGTTAATAGAGTCATCTTGCAAGCGGTGAATTACCCCTTTAATGTTATTTATGAGTTTGGTTTTGGATATTTTAAGGGATGTTTCATTTACAATAAAAAACACAATTAGACCACAGGGAAATAAATAAATATGTTTTTAATAAATAAATATGTTTTCCATTATTTGTTTTGCTTTTGTTATTAGTGATGTCAGCAGACTCTGTTGTTATCCGTGTTGACACATATGACCTCAGGGAGATGTTTTGAGACTATTTCAGTGCCTACTTTACTGTTCATGTAAAAGTGAATGGATTTCAACCTTGAATTGACCCTGTATTGTCATGCACCTGTCATGTCAGCTGCAGTTCATTGTATTACCAGCTAATTAGTCACTGCTTTAGTGACCCACTTACACATGCCTGGTTGAATTTACTCTCTTACTGAACTTAAGAGCTAAATAAATGTCCACTTAATGCCAGAAGGAAGGTTTTAAAAGAATGCCATGGCACTAAATAGTTAACAAAAGAACATTATGCCTTCTATTGCTTTTGCGAGTTCCAAAAGAACATCATTAACATCAAATGATCATTCATTATGTCATGATGAATGTAGATGTGAATGCTTAGTGTAGGTGAGGTGTGCTGTAAACTGGATTGGTAGAAGCTCTTGTTATGATTTCTCACATTGTTTTTTTATGTATTATGTATTTTTATGTGTTTGAGAGTTTTCATGCAGAAACTGTCATCTGGACAAGCACAGCATCAGGAACAGCTACTGTAGTAGTGGAGTTATACAGACATACACAAGTTTAGAATCAAAAGCTGCGTTAGATAAATGCAACAATATTATCCTGTTTATTACAAGGCCAAATAAATAAATACTGTATGTGGACATAATAAACTGATTTGAGTTGGTAATTTTATAATCTTCCCTGTGTGTAGAAAATAAAGTCTGTTGCAATGTTCAACAAAAGAATCAGACACAAGATAAACAATAATTTATAGCTAAATTTAGCTATTAAAATGTATGTACAATTAATGAATGAGATGTTTTTAACGGAGAATGGAGATGGCTTGATGCCACATTTATTTGATTTTGATGGTTTCGTACATTCACCCTTAACCAATAAATCTAGGAGAAGTGTGAAGTACTGTAGAGAGTGTTTGAATGGGGAATGTGTAATAGAATAACAGACTGTGCGAGGGCTCAGTGGAGCTGGTGAAGTGATGGAGTTTGAAAGGGAATAGAAATGTCATGTCCAGTCACAATGCCAGAGCTCTGCCATGCCTGTCAACCTGAGAGAATGAGGTGAGGTTATTGTTAACACGGGGAAGCAAAAGGTGTTCATGCATCAGTGATTCAGTAGGAATGATGAGAACAGGATGCTGGTGTTGCTGAGGATCAGTCAGAGCGGTTGACTCACTGTCTCACAGATGAAATAGTTCTTTTGTTTCTAGTGTATTGAATGGTAGATTTGATATAAAGGAATCTGAGAAAGTTGCATTGTTCCTTCTCTATAAAAAACGAAGCACATTTCTTAATCCCAAATAGTTCTTTTCTAATAGCTTAAAGACTTTAGTCATGAACTTGGTTTATTAGTGTCATGAATCTGGTCTATGAACTTCCGTTCACTCACCACCAGAGGCCACCCACTCTCCACATGGACTCTCACACTACACAGACTGTTACACTATACCCTGGACTACATTTCCCATCATCCATTGCACTGATTTCACCCACAGCTGTAACCAATCACACACCCTACATAAGCCATGGACTTCCTCTCTCTCACTGCTGAGTATTGTTTAGCATTTATCACTTTTCTAGCGATAGCTACTTTACGGAGCCAGTTCCCGGTCTAGTTCATACTTCATACCTCATACTTCATAGTTCCTAGTTTAGTCTAGTCTTGCCTTGCCTGTTTTCCTGTGTGAAGATCCTTGCCTGTGTATTTCGTATTGCCCTATCGTCTTGCCGTTTGGACTTTGTTTACCCCTGTCTGTACTATTGTTTGTGTTTACGGATTACCCCTTTGTCAAGTCCTCTGATTCTGTTCGCTGATTGAAGACCCACGCTTGTCCTAGGATCACTCTCTGTCTTGCCTGTGTTGTACCTGTCTGCCATTGTCTGAACCGTTCCTGCTTTATGACCATGTCTCTGAATAAAAGTCTTGCAAATGGATCCACACGTCTCACGTCTCGCCCCGCAACAACTAGTAGTCAGAAGTTGGTGTTGAGGGGAGGGGCATCTTCATTCTAAAGAACATTTGATTGGACAAAAAGCTGGAGAGTGCAGGATGAGTCATGAATATTTTTGTTTTGTTTTCCTAGCAGTGAAAGACTGTAAATTTTTAATGCACATACCTGCTAAGGGTTTATTTTGTTAACTTTTAGCATATAAACTACTGTTTAAACATTTGGGGTCAGTAAGATTTAAAAAAAAAAAAAAAAAATTAAGATAAATAATTTTATTTAGCAAGGATGCATTTAATTTATTAAAAGTAAAATGAATCATTTGTAATATTACAGATTTGTATTTTAAATAGATGATGACCCTTTGAACTTTCTATTAATCAAAGTGTACTTAAAAATCTATCACAGTTTCCACAAAGATATTAAGCAACAACTGTTTTCAGCATTGATAATAATGAAAAATGTTTCTTGAGCACAAAATCAACATACGTATTAGAATAATTTCTGAAGGGTCATGTGACACTGAAGACTGGAGTAATGGCTGCTAAAAATTCAGCTTTGCCCACAAATGGAATAAATTATATTTTAAAAATATATTAAAATATTAATGTATACAGTTAATTTAAATTGTATTAATATTTCACAGTATTACTGTTTTACTGTAATTTTATTCAAATAAATTCAGCCTTGGTAAGCATTGGAGACTTCTTTCAAAAACAATAAAAAATCTTACTGACCCCTCCTCTCTTGTGTACGAAGCTTTAAAGCTAACGGACTTGGACTAAATGCCACAAAAGTTTGATTTCATAATTGTAGATGAATGTGGGTGTTTCACTTTTGAAACAGTCTCACCAGGATAATGGTGTGTTTTATATTGAGTTAAATTTGTAGATCTTGTAGAACAGAGCTCTCCAGGGATCTCTCCAAAGCAATCCTGCAGACTCAGTTCCAACCCTGCTCCAATACACCTGCCTGTAATTTTCAAGAAACCCTGAACACCTTGATTAGCTTGTTCAGATGTGTGTGTCATGAAGTGTATGTTAGCTAAACGCTTGCCAGCAATGATTTTGCTCTATTGGTTATATTTACCTTTAATATATGCAAGAGATTCCTGAAGAAACACTTTGTTATCACTTGCAGTGACAGACAAGAGAAGCCTTATATCAGAAGCTTTTTTTGAGTGTGAACTTCACACGTCTCAGCATTCTCGCACTTTAGTGCTCCTCACAGCTCAACCTGACTGGTGTCTTCTCTGGTGTCAACCCAAGTGCTGCCACATCAGCCAGATGTACAGGCTCTGCATACATGAAAAAAGTGTTTAAAAAATATTCTGACTGGATCGCGGGATCACCTTGTATAAATAGCACTAAAAAAAAACTCTTTTATTTTTGCTCCATTCATAGCAACTGCAGTTATTAGCAATAGTTTGTTTTGGGAGGAGGGTGTGAATAGGTGGAGTAGGTACAGTATCTGAAAATAACTTTCTTTCTTGATCATAAACTTTTATGTCTGTTGCCATGGAGATGGGTTAGGAAATGAACAGGTACATGTAATGAATGAGTCTGCTGAAACTCCATTGTATAATTCAATACATGTACTATACATGCACTTTGAAACTAAGTCAGCTCCCTTTTTATAATGTAAATATAAATAATAGTTATTAGATTATGTGTATCTTTTCACATCTTTTCAATGAAATTATGATATGCACTGTGTATGCAAAGCAATATTCTATACATAGTCTAGAACAGACAGAATGGAATAGAATGTTCAGAAATCTTAGTGTTAAAGCAACTGTATTTGCAATTGACCGTTCGCAAAGAGCTTGACTGACAGGCGATCTGACCAATCAGAACGCAGAGATTATGCGCCGCCGCCGCTATCCGCCATCTTGCCCGACAGCTACGACAGGTCTCCATAGAAATACATGTTAAAACGGGGTAAAAAAGATCGACTGAATTGAAACTTTTTCAATATAACTAAATATAAATATGTGCGGAGGGTTAAGCTGTGCTGTTGTTGGCTGCCACGGTAACGGTAATAAGCTAAGGTATTCCTTTAAAGTACTTGTTTTGCCTACCAGAAAATCTGTCCATGTCCTGCGCTGTATGCATGGCTTGCAGCGCTAAAGTTAAATACTGAGTGTTAAATAATAAAATAATATGTTAAAACGTGTGCTCTTATCATTCTGTGGACAAAATCCCGTGAACTTCGTCCCGATCGGGAGCCTTATATGCATATGTGCGCTCATCTGTTTTCAATGCAGCTAACCTCGCGTCGCTTCATGTCATCTTCCCCCTCAGTAAACTATGACAGGTCCTTTACTGCAAAAAGACGGTCATTGCGACACTCTAAAGTGATGAAACTATGGCGCTATGTGCTTTTTAAAACTATTTTCATAGGTTTCACGTTATATTGTCGGCTCGGAAAATATGTAAATGATCATGGCCAGTATAGCCACAGCTGTATCTCTTCTAGCCTTAACCACAAATCAGACAGGAGAGTAGATTAACTTCAGTGGACTTAAACTTGAAAAATGGTGTGTTCCGCGGTTGAAATAAAACACTTTCTGATGTTTATTCATGTTTATTTCGTGCTTTAAGTAAATATGAAAAGATGATCGGTTCATGTGTTTGAACTGAGGCAATACAGCGATCTGTCACAACACACTGAAGAGCCACAAAACGGTATTTATTGTTTGAATTTCTTTAAAAATGACACAGTTTAAAAGCTGAGGGTCCTGAGACCTTGTTTCATATCAGAAGTGACCTGCTCTGTCTTCTCTGTCGGTGTTTTGTCAGTTTCCTCTTTGCTCTGCGATGTATTTTTCACTGCGTGAGAACATGTGTGTAGTGTGAGTGCAGCATTGTTTGTCGGTCATGGCAACAGTAACTAAGGGTGGGCGGGGTTTGCGAACGGTCAATTGAGAGTTAAACTAATTAACCCTATGTATTTTTTCCTTTTTTTTTTACCTTATATATCAGTTTCAAAATCATTCTGAAGGCACACTGACTTCTAATAAGGCAAATGGCTTATTCAAGGTTTTTTTTTTGTATTCTCTAATTATGACAGTGCTATATTTATGACAGTAAATTCCACTCAACTGTAGGGGGCTCCAAACATCAGCAGCCAATGAGCTTGCTGCTCAACATTCAAATACTCGACTAGTGCTTGCTGTAACCCTCCACCTTCCCCAGCTCCACCTGTATAGATCTGCTGTGGGGTGATTTCATGCATGTTATACATGGGGGTAACTTCATATATGTTGTATGTGCAGCAGCAGTATTTCCTACATGCTCACAGCAGCATGTCTGTGGTTGTCTTGGAAGTAGAAAGTCTAGGTACTTGCTCTGCTGCTGCAGCAGCAGTGTAGCACACTGTAAAAATAAATCCGTGAAATAACAGAAAAAGTACTGGCAGCTCATTACACACGACATTATCCGTTAATTTTTACAACTCTAATAAATTTTTTCTTAAAATAATTTCTTAACTCTAAAACACAATACAATGCAGTATAAAATTCTAAATACTGGTAAAACATCTGTAAAAATAAATACGGAAAAATTCCTTTAAATCATACAGTATATTATGCCCTATTTTTACAGATTTTTTTTTAGAGTACAGATCTATTCCGAGACCAAAAATATTAACATTGGCATGAATATTACCATGCTAAACTCTCCAAGAGTTGTCAGGACAGAGATACAGTTACTTTAATTATATTTAAAAAAAGAGTACTAGTTCTCTGTGATGTATGGCAAAAATCTAAATGTAAAGGTTTCAAACATTTTTCTTTAATATTTGTTTTATGTGTGTTTCAGGACATCCTGAGAAGGATGACTGGGAAAACTCAAACCAGCAATATAACAAACAAGACAGATCCTCGCTCACTGAATTCCAGAGTGTTCATTGGTAACCTCAACACTGCTGTGGTCAAGAAAACTGACATTGAGCTCATTTTTGCCAAGTATGGGAAGATTACCGGCTGCTCTGTGCACAAGGGCTTTGCTTTCGTCCAGTATGCCTGCGAGAGGAACGCTCGATTGGCTGTGGCTGGTGAGAACACCAGGGTGCTGGCTGGACAGACCTTAGGTAAGTGAAATTTATTTCTCTTTGATTTATGTAAATGACTGGAGTCAAACAGGTGATTTCAAAGAAAATGAGGAGGGAGGTAGAAAGAGCAGAGCAGGAGAAAATGAGAAAAGGACAGAAAGACGTGAGATCTACAGAGACAGTTGATCTTAGGTCATAGCCGTTCCCATGGTTACCTGGTAAATATTCATCATCCTTTATTAAAAATGAAACTCCTGCTGTCAATGTTGGAGCAGTGGTTTGAGTTGAACTCCGATGGGTCTTTTGTGCTGGACTGATGTTTCTTAAGGTTACTGTTACTTTTTTTTTAACTGTTACATTTTTTCCCCAGATGACTTGATCTTTCCTTGTGAAAAAATATTAGTTGCTTGATTTTATACAGAGCTGAGCAGTTTTAACCAGTTTTTTGTTTAATTTCATAAATAAAAGCCCCCCCCCCCTTTTATTAAATATTATATAATACAATAATTTCTTACGTTTGGTGGTTACAAGCTGATATATGACAGACAAATAAAAGTATTTTGATGAAAAATTCAATTGTCTTTGGATGGTTTTAGATGGTTTTGGACACTTCCAGCTTGTCATTTGAGAAATCACTGCTCCTCATTTTAATATAGTTATTATAAAAAAGTAGTAACGAAAGCAGCCTAGTATTTTTAAAATAAACATACAATGATAAATACATACATACATACATAAATACATACATACTGTTAGTTCTACAGAAAGAATTGGCACCTGTAGTTACCAAAATAATTCTCTTAAAAAAGTAAACATTTTTATTCACAAAGCAACAGCAACAAAGAAAAATTACATTTTGAATTGGAATTTACATTGGGAAATCAAGCAGCCCTTTCCTGCTGAATTAGCAAGGCTACGCTAATGATTTGTTCCTGGAAAGTAGAAAATCATTAGTTTTAGGAATCTATCCTAACTATTTTTCTATGGTGTAGAAAGTGAGTTCATTTTGTCTGTGACTCATATTTACAGTGTTTTATTGCCCCCCTATGTTGGCAAGAGGAAGTACAGGTGAACTAGCATGAACCGTAAACCTAAAAAAAAATGTCACCCTAGACCACAAAACCATAAGTAGCACCGGTATATTTGTAGCAATAGCCAGCAATACATTGTATGGGTCAAAATTATTGATTTTTCTTTTATGCCAAAAATCATTAGGATATTAAGTAAAGATCATGTTCTATGAATATATTTTGTAAATTTTTTACCAGAAATATATCAAAACTTATTTTTTTTTATTTGTGCTATGCATTGCTAAGAATTTCATTTGGACAATTTTAAAGGCAACAATTTTCTCAATATTTTGAGTTTTTGCACCCTCAGATTCCAGATTTTCAAATAGTTGTATCCCAAATATGTCCTGCCCTAACAAACAATACATCAATGGAAAACTTATTTATTCAGTTTACAGATGATGTAAAAATCTCAACTTTAAAAAAGTGACCCTTATGACTGGTTTTGTGGTCCAGGGTCACATATACACAAATAGTGCATGGAGAAGGAAGTCTGTTCTTAATAAGCGCATTTTATTATGGAGTCTCATTAATTTAATTGTTTGCAATGCTATATGTTTAATAACTGAATGTGATGCAGTGTGCAATTTTTGAAGTGTTTTTTCTTCTTCAAAAGATCGAAATGTCATTTTACTGAATGAAAATAGGTCAATGTCAACCACTAGATGGCAATATAAATATACCGTAGACATCCATGGCACTGCAGTGACAAAGACAAATCATAACAAATGCTTATTGTGGAGGATTTATTCATAACTCTTGACCCCATTCAATTCACACATATTGCTTTTACTCTAAAGTATAGCAGAATCTAAAAGTACTCCAGAAAAATACTAAACTCTCATAAAAAACACCATTTGATATCTGTCTGATTATTTGAAGAACATGCACACATGAATAAACCATATTGTGTCAAACTTAAGATTTATGTAAGCTTCAAAAGAGAATAAATCAGATATAGAACCTTAAAATTCTCTAGCAATTTAGAATCTCCCAGACCTCAGTATAAGACTTTGCAATCATTATTTTCTTTAGCTTGTCTTAAAAAGCTTTTATAAGAATATCAGTGTCACAGTGGGTGCATGTGTATTCATGTCACTATAATTAGTTTTTCTATATCTGAAACCCTCTGACAGATATGAAAGCATCAGAATGTCTTCAATTTCAGAGCCTGTCGTTAATTCAAAGGAAAAGGCATATTCCTGCATGAATAGCCTCCGGGCTTATAATGTCAATAACTACCAAGAATTTTCAAATGAATGACAGCAGCTGTGGGATGCTGTTCTTTTGATGTACAACATGATCCAAGAGCAGAGACAATCTGAGACAAGAGTGTAAACTGTTGATATATATTTATACTAGCCATACATTTATCCATACTGTATATGTTTGTAAAAGATATGTATGTTCTTATACAGTATATATGGTAGATAAACACAAAAAAATGTTTTTGTAAATAATGATTATTTATTTATTTAATCTGTTTGTATTGATGCAAAAGCACAGTATTTATTGGGTCCTGATTAGATTTTTTTCATATTTCTATTGCATATTTGTCAACACCCCCGTTGTGTGTCAGTGGTACGGTCTGGAATGGTGCATGCCTGTATGCTGAACTCTATTCAGTCAGTCTCTCACTGTGTCACTACGGTGAAGTGAGTTCAAGGGAAAGGAATCATTTATTCCTCAAAATATAGCATACACAACCTAATGGACATGTACAGAAGAACAGTGCATAAAGGGAAGCGGAATCAGAGATGTAAGTATTTTGCAGACAAATAAGTTCCATATTTCAAGTGCTTTTAATACTTCATTTGTAACAGTATCAATAAAATATAAATATGTATAATAATACTTTTGCAGTCTTGTAAATTAAAATGAACGTTTTTAGGAAATGTTAGTAATAATTACATAATATTATTGTTCTGTTTTTCTTGTTTGATATATTAAGACTGTTTAAGTATTAATAAATACATTTAATAAATGCAATTAAAACATACACATGAAACATTTGTTTGTAATTAAGTGCAGGGGAACTACTGTGGAAAGCATCTTCTAAATGACAAGTAACCAAATGTACTTGTCTGTTGTAAAAAGTGATAAAATATGCAGCTGTTTCCTTAAGGAGTTATTTCTACTTGATCTCAAATGAAGTTTAAGTAAAAAAAAAATGGTGAAATGTTTTTTTGGTGCAACCTAATATAGTTATTACATTTTAAAAATATTAAAATACTAATATATTACAATAATATATTATTTAATATAATAATATGCAATAATATCATAAAATAATATTGTTTACAATTAAAAAATTCATTTTCAGTTCATTTCAATGCTGCCAGATGAAATATATTTTTAAGATTATAAATCTTTTCTTTTTCTTTCTTTCTTTCTTTCTTTCTTTCTTTCTTTCTTTCTACAACATTTTGGTCAACCTTGCTGAAAGCTTTCAAGGAGGAAAATATAAGAATCTTGTACTATTTTAAAAAGGTTGTGACCTGTCTGAAATGATAACCTGCCTTTAATTTTTGTCAGAGGGTTCAGTATGTGTTCTCCACATTAGAGTACAGGACATCACCTTTTTTTCTCCTTGACTACAGAATTTACTCCTTTAACTTCTTCATACTCTTTGACTTACTCCAGAAGATTTGAAATGCAGATTTGAACAGGCCAAGTAGACTAATTAGGCATTTTCAGAAACACAATTTCCTAAACCCTAAAAGCTGTTAAATTTGAATGCGAGTTGCATCTGTTCACGATGAGCATCCATGTTTTGTGTGTGTCTAATCAAAGATGGCACATCAAAGTTACAACACAAAGTTTTGTAGCTGTGCACACAAGACTCCAGGGATAATAAGCGGCACTGAAAATGAATATGATGTCCTCAAGTGTACAAACCGTTCCAGACAATTGCGCACATCAGTCACTGAATTACATCATGCCACAAAGGAATGAATAAAGGAAGTGAAAGAGATGTTTGATAAGTAGGTCATGTATGGAAAACACTCATTAGTGAAAGAGATACATCAAATACCAGAGGTGTCTGAATAATATTCATAGGCTACTAGCTAAAACAGAACTATATGAATTATGTGTCTGCAAAGTGATTTTCTTTGAAAACAAATAATGTCCTTGAAGTTCTTTCTTGCTTAGTCAGGTATCTTGAGTCACTTTGTTTACTGAGGTTTATCAGAACAGATATTTCTTTTAGAGTTCGGCATTCAGGCACAAGTTTAAGCATAAGACTTCAGTTATGTCTCGTCAAATGAATCACTCAGAAAACTCTTTTAAGCTGACAGCCAGACACACTGACATTAAGCAGAGGTCATCACTAAGAGAAATGCCAATCTTCTCTCTACCCTAAGCCTGACAGACCTCTGAGAGAACAGCATACTGAGTAGAGGAGGAGGCCTGTTGGTAAACTCAGATTAAAGTATTGATATGGCTCCACGTCTGAAATATGGTGGTATTTTAGATGGTCGGCACATATCGAGTGAAATGTCTGGCGTGTCGTGGGACCATCCACTGATTATTGGATGATTCAGCCTGTTTTGGATCATATTGTCTCCCAAGAAACCGTTATTAAGATCTCACAAAACCATTATCGAGAACTTAAATGACTTGCTTCCCCATTAATGTCTTCAAAGAGAATCAATCGTTCCTGTAACTCAAACAGCAGAGAATTGAACTATAGCGTCAAGGGTTTGATTTGCCAGGGAATGTATGCTCTAAAAAATGTATGGCTTGAATGCAATGTAAATGGATCTGAATAAAAGTGTGTGCCAAATGTATTAATGTAAATCAATACAGATTAACCACTGTGTCACCGTTCATCATCTGAAAGTTCATTGTGATCAAACTAATGATGACTTCCTTTTGAACATCAAACACAAAACAATTCTTGACCCCATTCAGTTCTTGAACTTTTGATGCAGATTACTTTACCTCAGAAGTATACGAGAACCTAGAAATACTCGAGCAGAATATTAAAATCTCATTTTAAACCTTCTGATATTTGCTTGACTATTTCAAAAAAATGTATTGTGTCAAAAGTAAAAAAAAAATTTTTTTAAAAACATAATAAAAAAGTAATAAAATAAAATTAATAAAAATGAATTAAAATTTTGTTTATAATAATATTATATAATATAATATATTTGGATAAAAGCATCGGCTAAATGACGCTTTAAATATAATAATATATAATAATAATCTTTTTTTGTCAAATGTTTTTTGGTTGAGTAAATGATGACAGAGTTTTCATTTTTGTATCAACTATCCCTTTACGTTTCTCTAACATTTTAGACATCGACATCAAACACATGAAGATATCCTTTGAACCTCAAACACTTTGAGTCAACGTAATTACATTAATTTGAAGAGAACTTCTTTTTTTAAAAAGCTTTTGTGTTAATGTCAAACTAATGATTATGTTTCCATGGAAAACATCCGCTCTCATCGCAGAAGGTTAGCTGTAATTAGAAACTGCTAATTAAAGAGGATGAAACAAACCTGATCTTCCCGATCAACTGTTTTCCCTCCTGCTTCCCAAATTGCTACGTTTGAATGTATTTTCCAATATATTCATTCAAATGTTTTGAAACTTCAGTCTCATAAATATATTCCGAGCGTGACTGTCTCCATTTGAAAGGTCTGTATGCTTCCATAATGAATTTGGCTCAGTCAGGCAAAGACTAATCTAAACTCTGAAAGTGCACTACGTTTCTTCACAGATTTAGTGCTTTGTTTTGTGTTTCATCAGAGTGAAGGCTGAAATTGCTTGTAAATGTCTTAAAGCCCCGAATTGTGATTTAGTCAGGCACTCAGGCAGCCCGTCCTTCTGGATAACGTGCTGGGTGACCTTGAAAGGCACTCAGGAGTGATTGTGCATCTGTGTGTGTGTGTGTGTGTTGAGGCTGTTGCTCTGATAGCATCTCTCTTTCTGATGAGACAGATGAGAGCCATCAGTCATTTATTCTGTGGCATAATGCCTATGCACTTTCTCAGGGCGCAGAGGCTTTTCTAAGTCCATTATACTCACCGGCCATTGTTAGTCATTCATTTGAAGGAGACTATGATTAAAAGGGAAAGCATATACTGTTTTTGTACAATGTCCTTTGCTCTTCCCACAGACATTAACATGGCTGGAGAACCACGTCCTTACAGGCCAAAAGTGGGATCCAAGCGACCTTTCTCCTTATACAGGTGAACCACCTAAATTGAAAAAAAGAAAAAAAAAATCTGCATTTTTTCCATTGTGATCAGTAGATACGAAAAGATTGAAATAACATTTTTCTCATCTTTTTTATTTATTTATTTATTTATAAGTGGCTATGAATTTGATTATGATTTCTACAGGGATGATTTCTATACCAGGTATGTATATGTATTCACTTATCCAAATGCATGAATTCAAAGCTAATCATTTTATACAGTTACACTGGTGTTTTAGTAGTTGAACTGGTAAGATCTGTTCTTACAGGAGCTTTGTAATAAGTTTTTGTTATTTACATTTTTAGTTAAGATCCACCTTGTCTTGTATGACCTTTTCTCTGTTATGAAAAACTGAGGTAAGGTGAAGAAAAAAATAGAAGCTAAAAAGCAGAGGAAGAGCTTCCCCTAATAACCATAATTAATGTCATTTTATTGGTTTGACTTCGATCCTTTGCTCAGGCTAATGATGAGCAGTCCTCTCCTGTGAGACATTAGCTGAATGTCAGAAAGCTGCTGGGTCGTTAACTGAGCAGCGCAGACACGCCGGTCATCTTGCCTCTGACATTTTCATGTGTTTGCTTTCACTCCTCATTTGGCAGAGCTGAGTTTTATACATCTCCATGGAAAATATATGTGCGCTAACGAGCAAAATTCCTTCAGTGAGGTTATTTCAAAATATGCAGGTAAAAGCTAATTATGCTCATCAAGTGTTATCTCAGGGGAGAGGGACTAAAAAGTGATCTTGCTCTTTTGCATGTAGACTAAGATACTCTCTTTATATTATATCTAGCTTAAAGTGTAAATGATACTATTTTACATTTTAATAACAATAATAAGTTTAATAAAATAAACCCGTGATACACTTTTTAATAATTAATAATAATAATAATATAAAATATTTTTATAAATATTTTTCTATTTTTCTTTTCAGAATTTTTGACATTCATGGGAGATTAGCACCATCCCATCGGGCTATGATTCCTATCAAGCATTCCCGTTTGGTTGCACTGTCAACACGCAGGACAAAAAACTCTTTCCAGCCAAAGATGTCCACCTGCTCTTCTTATCTAAGAACGCTGTCTTCAGGTTCCTTATGCTCTATGGGTTTGTCCATCATTCAATTCGTTCAATTTCCATTATCATATTTTTAGCACCTAGAACACTCTGCACTCTTAAAAATAAAGCTTCTTTATTGGCATCAGTGGTTCCACAAAGAACCTTTGCCATCCATGGAACCTTTTTATTCCACAAAAGGTTCTTTACAGTGGAAAACGGTTCTTTAGATTATTAAAAAATTTATTTCTAAGAGTGTGTAATCAGGCACCTTTAATAACCTGGATTTTGACATAACATGTCCATACAGTTCATAATCTGTTTCCAACATAACCATTTTAAAACTAAAAATAATATTTTACAGCAATGAGCTGATAAAACCACAGTGATATATATTCATCCTCATCACTGTTTGTTTGTTTTTATCCAAGTGAAATCCGATCAGCTCCTGACAATCAAACAAGAACTGTCCCAGATAAAGATTAAGATCGACTCCTTACTGGGAAGGCTAGAGAAGATTGAACAGAAGCAGTTAGCAGAAGCAGGTAAGAGGATGAAATGAACATTGCTGTCAGGGTAGAGGCCATGTTGGCAGGAGGTAGATTAAAAACACTTGTCTTCATCACTTTCAGTGTCAGTATAGGAAATCGAAAACAGTACCACTCGTGTCTTCACACACACACACACACACACACACACACACACACACACACACACACACACACACACACCAAAAAACTTGTACGAGGAGAAGAAACATCCACATACCTGTGTTAGTTTGCAGCTGTGATTGCCAGAATGTAAAAAATAGTACAATTTATTATACCAGCCTCCTGAAGTACTAAAATGTACCTTTTGTACCTATAAGGTATTTTGTACCTTTATATGCTGACCACCAAAAAAAAACACAGGTGGTCATGGGAAAGCCACATGATGAATCAAAACTCATCACAAGTAGCTTTTCCATAAACTGAGGTAAACATAGAAGGGGCACAGTGTCTTCCATCCAAAAACAAAACACCACTATGGTAACAAACATGACATTAAAATAATGGAATAAACATTAATTTAACAACATAAGACTTAACAAAACCCTAATGTACAAGAAATGTACTAAAAAATATTAGTACTAAAAACTAAGTACTAAAAAAACTAACATACTGAAAAACTTTCTTTTTTTTTAAATTATTTAAATAAAAAAACATCAAATATGCAGTATCTCACAGGTAAATCTGGCAATTGTCAAAATGTCTTTTTTTTCTCTGTAAATTATAAAATGACTTCTTTTTCATGTCTAAAAACTGTAAATGTAACAGTATTTATTATAAAATGACACTAAATGGCCTGTTAGATTTATTAAAAACAAATTTTACCATAGAGAGTAAGGGAATTTACCATAAACTAATTAACAGGTTTTCACTATAGCATATTTACAGTCTATTACCATTAAACTTACAGTAATTTCTACAGTTTATGTTTTCTTTCAATATTCACCGTAGCTGTTGGCCGCACTTTAATCGCATTATCTCATTCACCTTTCTGTCCGTGATCTCAATATTGTGTAGATGCCCACAGGAAGCATGAGAAGGCCTATCAATCTCTCTATAGTGAGACAGAAGAGGATGTGGATCAGGAACATCAGGAAGAGGGGTCTTGGGAAGTGACTGATGAAGGTGATGACGGATATAATGACAGGGCTAACAGTGAACTGGTGAGCTGTCATTGAACTCATCTGAATGTGAAATGTCATTGGTTTTTATTTGATATATCAGCAAGACCCATTTGTATAGGATATAATTGTGTGTGTGTGTGTGTGTGTGTTTGTTAAATCCCAGATAGAAAACCACATATCTGACGTAGACAACTGAGCAAGGTTTGTACCACAAATTCATGTCCCTTTATATTTAACATTATTCTCTCTTTTTGACATCATCAAAAAAGTATATTACCTCTGTCTTTCAAGACTTTTGTGAGATGTACTAATGTCATTATCAGTGATTCGAGACTCTCTGCTGTCCATGTAAGAAGAACATAATATTGTGCAGTTTATTGCACTCTTTATTTTCAGTCAGACTTGAGCATTCATAAGCAATGCCCTGTAAACTAAAAGTAATTTTATCTATTCATATCTACTGACCTCTCCGAAATATCTTATCATTTGACCTTCAGTATCCAGCAAACAGAAAGTCCTCTTTGGCTTCATTCAGTGTATAACCAACTGTTTCTTGTAAAATACTTAAGAATGTATTACGTATAGCATAAACAGAAATTCTGTGATATTTCTATATTTAAAAAAAATATTGAAATATTTTATTTTCACATTTTTCTGTCTGTAGGACTGGGACCAGCACACCTATCAAGTTTGCTATTTTTGGAAGATATCCAGATGGAATTGTTCACCCTTTCATGTCTATTTATTTATTTATATGTATTTTTCATTCATTCAACTGGTCATAAATGTACATACTCGAGTATGTATAGTCAGAAAAAATGAAAGGATGAAAACCGTAATTTAACATGTAAAATAATTAATGCATTTTATCTAGCAAATGTGATCAGTTTCAGTGTCATTGTCATAAAGGTTTACAAATAAATGAAATAATTTAATTGTATGTGAATTTGATTTTTTTGGACATCATAATTATGTACAGAATTAAATAATGTTTATTGAATGCAAATTTATGTATATGTAAACTATAATAAAATGATTTATGTGTCGCCCATTATTAGGACCATAAGCTCCGTTTACATCTCTATTTCTTTTTTATTTTTATTGTAGTTTATTATAACTTATCTGAAAAGTGTGGTAAAATTATTTTTGTGTTGTTAATATTGTGTGACGCATTTGTGAAATAAAATTGACCAGACATCAATTGTAGCAAGTTTTTGACTTTTGGGTATTTAGCTTTTATGAGCTCATTTGAAACTTCTGAAACAAAAGCCGTCAATAGGAAGTGACTTCGCACCCGGCCGGAAGTAGGAATTAGCAAGCGGGACTTTTAATTTCTGCAGCGGTAAAAATATAATGGCAATCTTTGAATCCTTCGCAGGCAGTTAGAGTTTACTACAAGTCAGGTGGGTAATTATAACACACATACATATTATTTATAGTATAATGAAAGAGGAAGTTATCGTGAAATCGTCAAAAAATAATCAGAAGCTATCAGAAGAATTGACGTTAAATCTAACTAACGTCACATCACTTTGCATTTGAAATTAAAGCTATATTAAAGCTTTACCTAGCAATAGTTTTATACAACCCTGGCAGCTCTGCTTATCTTTTAATAGAAGAGCTGGCCTGTGATTAACGTAAATTATGCGATCAAATTTGTGTAACGTTAATCAGTCTGGGCTTTGTTTACGTCGTGTGTTGTGTTGTCAAGTGTTGAACTGTCGGACGCCCAGTGTCTAAAACTTACCTTCTGTCAGTTCGTTGCCTTAGTTCTTATTATCTGAATTAAAAGACCCAATTTAAAAGTTACTCTAGCAGCAATGTAAATAAACGTCTAGCTGTGTGAAACAGTAACACGTTATGTTGTTGTTAACATATCCCTATTATCGATTGTTGTTGTTAGTTATTCAGTCATGTAACACCCCAGAGGTCTGCGGGTTATTGTGGGATATTGCTTATATATTTGACAGGTTGATAACAGAAACTTGTTCTCAGTGTGTCTGTAGCAGGTCATGGCTGTTGGAGAGCTCTGTCTAATTGATAAGGATATTTCAAGGTCAGTTTAACCCATAGTCCAGTTTTACAGCAGAAGTGCCTGTTAACAGGCTGGACTGTGTTTTAAGTACAGTGTGTGACTGTGACTTCACTGAAGAAATTCGTTTTTAGTCTACTAGAGGCCCCCCTGAATCCCAGTATTTCATCTCTGAATCTTCACTGTAATCGCCTCACTAAGATTGAGGGCTTGACGACAGCATGGCACATAAGACATCTGGACCTATCATCCAATCACATCTGTCGTATAGAGGGATTAGCTTCCCTCTCCTCACTGCGCACCTTAAACCTGTCCTGCAACTTAATCACCAAAGTAGAAGGTAAAGCTCACACTTTTTTAGGGCAGAAAATGTGGTAAATGTTTGTAATGCCCTGTAGTATAATTTTAATGGTAAAATGAAAGTGTGTCTGTTTTCAATTTGATCTTAAACAGTTCCTTCCTGTTATTACTTCTAATTGGGTGTCTTTGGTTTGTAATCTGTCAATACATGGATTTCTTTCAGGACTTAATGGACTAACAAGTCTCACAAGACTGAATTTGGCCTACAATCAAATAAATGACCTAACTGGTAGGTTAGATTGCATTCCCATCAGTGTTAATTCTTGAGTAGTTTGTTTTTGCTCTCTGAATTATTTGACATTCAAGATAAGAAATGCCACTAACACTAAAAAGTCTGGGTTTGGTAATTTTGTTTTATAAAAAGGAGCCTCTTATGTTTACCAAAGCTTCATTTATTTGATCAGAAAAACATCACTTTCAGATAAAGGATCCACACTCACTGTATCTTCTTAATGACTTGTAATTTATTTTTATTTTGCAACAGAGCAATCAACAATTAAACATTTCGTCAACAAGCCTTCTTTAGTGAAACATACAATAACATTTCCCACATTTAAAAAAAAAAAAATCAGAATTTTTCAGAATATTATTAAAATTTAAAATAATTTTATTTTGATAATTATTTACTATAATAGAACTATTTCTATTTTAAAATATTTTCAAATGTAATTCAAAGCAAAAGTTTATTTTTTTGGCAGCCGTTACTCCAGTCTTCAGTGTCACACGATCCTTCAGAAATCACTCTAATGGTGCTCAAGAAACATTTTTTACTATCAATGTTAAAAACAGTTATGCGGCTTAATTTTTATGAAAACCATGACACATTTTTTTTAGGATTTGTTGATGAGAGAGTTCAAAAGAACAGCGTTCAATTGAAATGGAACCATGTAAATTTCTTGTCACATTTTACCAGTGCATCCCTGCTGAATAAAAGTATTCATTTTTTATTTAATTTATTATTATTGAACCCCCAAATTTTGAATGATAGTGTAGATCACAGTTGGACAACTGTGTATTCACTCACTGCTATATGCTTTCAGGTCTCTTGTATCTTCATGGAGCAGAGTACAAACTAAAGTACCTGCAGCTCCACAGCAATCGTTTGGATAGCATGAACCACCTGCTGCAGTGCATGGTGGGACTGCAGAATCTGAAAGATGTTACTCTTAGCAAGGACGGTGCACAGAATCCAGTCTGCTCACTGCCAGGTTTGTAGGAAAAAACCCTGAAGGAAAATCAAGAATTTTTTTTCAGACAAGCAAACTGTGAATCATGCAATGGAACGGGTGTGGAAAATCTGAAATGGTCTAAAAGGACCAAAAAGAATATATAAGATAGAAAAAGTTGGAACCTTTTTTTCACTAGTATGTTCTTCCTTTGTTTGTAGGCTATAGAGAGATGGTTCTTCAGTCTCTGCATCAAGTCACTACACTAGATGGAGTAGATCGCATAGGAAATCCATCTTCTTTAGCAGAGGACAGTCCTATGGATGTTCCTGGTCTTGAGGACTTTCTTGAGTTTTTAATTTCATCAGACGCAAGTGTTAATGGAGAACTGGTAAAATATTTTTGATACTGTTTATTTTCTCAAGATCCTCAGATATTTATCTGCTTTTAGACTGAGAATGACATTTGAATCTTCTTGAAGTGGTTATGAGACATGTTTATGTTCAGTGTGTTTTTTTGTTATGAAGGCAAAGTCAGATGCTCCTCTCACTACTCCGCGGATTGATGAAGTCCTGACCCAGTTTCGACAACGAGGAAAACCAACTGCAGAAAATCAAGAAAATGAGCAGCGAATTAAAAAACTAGAGCAGCAGGTTTCCCATCTCATTCAGAAGGTAAAGAAAGGGAAAATTGATTACTACATTTCAGTTATCATTAATTTCATCATTAATGATCACTAATCCATAAAAATAGCACAATCCAGAATTTATGAAATTGCATTATTCTAAATTGTACATTTGAATTTAGGTCCCTACAGGGGATGGCTTTAAGACAAACGGCGCTGTACCTTCTGTGATACATAAAGCAAAAAGAGACACCGATCAGACATCAGAGAGCGAATGTGATAGTGCAAAAGAGAACCAACGGCATTTCAGGATCCTGTCTCATCCCAGAGGCTCTGCAGGGAAAAAACTGACAAAGGACACCAAACCCAAACAATCTGACTGGTGAAGTAACTTGTACACATTCATATTTATAAATGCATTTTGTCTCAAACTGAATTTCAAGTGCTTATTGAGAATTTGGACGTGAGTTGCACAAACACATCTCATTACAGTTTACTGGATTTGATTAATAATGTCATTTGCTCCAGCACAGTGCTTGAATTTTGTTTTGAGAGGCTGCAAAATATTTACTTGATGCATTCTTCCTCAGTACTCTCTTTTTTTTGTAAATCTAACTTAATAAGGTTCAGAATCATAGAAAAGCACCGCTTTTTAAACAAAGGCTTTGCAGTAGTCCAGTAATCAGGGCAGTTTATAAATTGTCCTTGCTCCTCCTCCTTAAAATTGTTTGTACACATGAATGACTACACTGTCACTAAGTTCAGTTCATTTAACTTAATCAAAACTTAAGCTGCAATAACATGGAGCTGTAGAGAGAGCTACTATTGAGAAGTTACAGCAATAATCATTCAATACATACACTAATGTACCTTTAAGTTAACATATATATATATATATATATATATATATATATATATACATATATACACA